>JABCMJ010010734.1:0-17063 GCA_014822125.1 Arbutus unedo | reverse complement strand
CGTAAGACATTTTTAAACATTAAAATATGACGGGTCCTTACAGCAATGCTATGGTCAAAAACTGTCAGTGGGTTATGCAGGGTACAATTTTTACTGCTGAAATGAGGCTGCTTCCATTGGGAGGTTGTGATATGGTCTTAGGGGTCTAATGGATGTCCACTCTTGGGCCTGTCTTATGGGATTTCAAACACTTGCAGATGGAATTTACTACCCAAGGTAAGAAACGTGTGCTTAAATGGGGGAACATGTCACTGAGGTGCAACTAGTAAATGTAAAAAGGATGCAACACATGCTCAATAAATGGGCAGCTAGGAGTCATGGCTCAATTGTGCAGCCACCAAGCTGATATTACACAGGAGGTAACTTCTGTAATATCACCTAACATTCTAAAAATCTTAGATGATTATGCAGATGTATTCATTATTCCTAAGGACTTGCCTCCTGTTAGGACACATGACCACCAAATTCTTCTTAAAGGGGTACACAACCACCCAACATCAGACCTTATAGGTACCCATATATTCAAAAAAATGAGATTATAAAGATAGTAAGAGAAATGTTAGATGCAGGGGTCATAAGGCCTAGTGTGTCCCCTTTCTCTTCCCCTGTCCTTTTGGTTAAGAAAAAGGATAACACTTGGAGGATGTGTATTGATTACAGAGCTTTAAACAAGGACACTATGGAGGATAAATTTTCTATCCCCATTATTGATGAGTTACTAGATGAACTACATGGAGCCCAATTCTTTTCCAAGCTTGACTTGAGGTCTGGATACCATCAGATTAGAATGCACTCAAGGGATGTGGATAAAGCTACATTTAGAACCCATGACGGTCACTATGAATTTTTGGTAATGCCCTTTGGTTTGACCAATGCTCCTTCTACTTTTCAAAATTTGATGAATAAAGTGTTTAGACCTTTCTTAATGAAATTTGTGTTGGTATTCTTTGATGATATCTTGGTTTATAATAAACATTGGCCAGACCATCTACACCATGTATCCCTTACTCTAACTCTACTAAGGGAGCACCAGTTATATGAAAAACTGACCAAATGTGCATTTGGGCAGCCTCAAGTGGAGTATTTGGGTCATATTATAGACACACATGGAGTTTCTGCGGATTCAACAAAAATTGAAAGTATGACCAATTGGCCAACACTTCAATCTCTCAAGGCTTTAAGGGGCTTCCTGGGTTTAACTGGGTAATATAGAAGATTCATCTGAGATTATGGGAAAATTTACCAATCCCTCCATGTCTTACTTCAAAAGGATTCTTTCAAATGGGGTGAGGAAGCTGACTAGGCCTATCATGACACTGCTCCAGTATTGGCTTTGCCAGATTATACAAAACATTTTATTTTAGAATGTGATGCATCCGGTAAAGCTGTAGGAGTTTTTCTCATGCAAGAGGGTAGACCAGTGGCTTTCTAAAGTAAAGCTTTGTCCCCTACCAGATTGGGTTTGTCAACCTATGAGAAGGAACTGTTAGTTGTGGTGAAATCAGTAACTAAATGGAGACATTACCTTCTAGGCAGACATTTCCTCATAAGGACTAATCAGCAAAGTCTACATTTTTTGTTGGAACAGAAAGTTACTACCCTTATGCAACAGAATTAGCTGTCTAAATTGATGGGTTTTGATTATGAAATCACAAATAAGAGTGGCAAAACAAATGTAGCCGCTAATGCTCTTTCCCGGATAAGAGAAGAAGACGAACAAAGTATGTCAATTGCCCTTTCACTGGTTGTGTGCAATTGGGTGCAAGATCTTCAGGCTAGTTGGTTCTAGGATTCAGAGCTGCAAAACATCATCACAAAGTTATGACAGGAACCTACAAGTCATCCTCCTTTCTCCTAGCAGCATCAGATGTTGTACTACAAGACCGAATTGGTCGTTGGCAATGATAATCAGTTTAGATTCCGCCTCATACAAAAGCACCATGCCAGCACTTCTGATGGTCACTAAGTGGAGTAAAGGACTTACCATAGGCTCAAGCAAGCCTTCTTTTGAAAGGGATGAAGCGAGATATACTCAAGGTTGTTGTTGAATGTGACATTTGTCAGCGAAATAAAATAGAGACAGTGACTTATCCGAGGTTATTACAACATCTCCCAATTCCAACTAGGTTATGGAGTGACGTCTCCATGGATTTTATTGAAGGGATGCCTACTTCTTTCCACAAAACTGTGATTTTGGTGGATGTGGACCAACTTAGTAAGTATGCCCATTTTATTCCTCTCTCACATTCATATATTGCCACAACAGTGGCTCAGGCCTTCTAAGATCACATTTTCAAATTGCATGGGATGCCTACTTCCATTTTTTCTGATTGCGATCCCATTTTTACTAGTACTTTTTAGAAGTAGTTATTTCGTTTACAGGGAACACAATTGTGTTTAAGCACTACTTATCACCCCCAAACAGATGGGTAGACTAAGGTGGTGAATCGATGCCTTGAGGGTTATCTGCGCTACCTCAATGGAGATAGGAAAACTGGTTGGACTAAGTGGCTTCCCTTAGCTGAATGGTGGTATAACACCACTTTCCATATTTCCATTGGTGTTACCCCATATGAAGCCCTTTATGGCCATTCTCCTCTTAGCGATCAAAATTATGTTCCTGGGGGTACTGCCATGGCTACCACAAACGGCCTACTTAAGGATTGAGATACCATGCTCAAGCTCCTTAAAGAGCACTGGGCAAATTCTCATAATCGAATGAAACAACTTTCTGATGCCCACAAAACTAAACGCGCATAAGCTCGAACCATTCAAGCAGGTTACTTTAGCCTTTCGACGAAGTGCCAAGTTGGATCCTAAGTATTTTGGCCCATACCAAGGTAGGGCCTGTTGCTTACAAGTTGGCCTTGCCTACTTCTTCAAAGATTCATCCAGTCTTTCATGTTTCTTTGTTAAAGAAGAAATTGGGTCACCATGCTATGGTCCAGACCGCTTTACCCCTTACTGGAGAGGATGGCCAACTGCAGTTGGAACCCCTCGCCATTTTGGATAGAAAACTGGTCAAAAAACATTGTCGACCTCATACTTTAGTCTTGGTCCAATGGATTAATTCCATTCATGAATCTTTAGTATAGGAATCTTGGTATGATTTGGATCTTCATTTCCCTCAGTTCCAACCGTGAGGACTTTTGAGGGGGTGGTAATGATAAGCTTGGGGTCAATATGCTATTTTTCAGTAGTTAAGGGTGCATCGTGTGTTTTGTGAAGTTTGTTAGAGTTTGTTACGTTTGTTATGTGAATAAGGGAGGAAGTATAGAAGGTAGTGGGTATAGAGGAGATGGGAGGTTAGTTCATTTCTATATTTTCCTTCTCTTCCTAGCTTCACCTTATGTCTTCTCTTCTCCACTTCCTGTAACTTTTTTCTTCTACTGTGATTGTTCTACAATCAGTGCAAGTAAGTCCAGAATTGGCAATTCCTTGTTAATTCCATTTTGGCTTTTCTGTTACAAGCTCATCATATACACCAATATCTGGTTAACTTATTTTTTTCCTTTGATGGTTTATCTATTGGTGTCTAAAAAATGAGCGATTTGAATTATAAAACTTAGTGGTGGGAATCTTAGGAAATATTATTGAAGAGATGAGAGTCAAATGGTCTATTTGACCTAATTATATTATTGGATTGTGGGTTTACAATGTGTTTTGTAGAAAGTAAATTAGTCTAGTTCATTTGGATTATATTTGAAGGAGGTGTTGATCAGTAATTAATGTCTATTTGCATTTCATTTGGAGAAAATGTTATGAAAAAGATGATTATGTTCCTAAATTTTGATAATACAGGCATGTACGTTGTGGGGGTGTGAATATTCTCTCGACTAAATCGCTCCAGTAGCCTGTACAATGAACAGCGAATTAGCACCAACGAGTTGTCTCCAATCTGATGGCACTCCGATACTAAAGTCAGAACACTTCAGAGATCAAAGAACAATAGTAATTGCACAATGAAAGATAGCGTACCTGATTAATGGCCTATGATCTCTTATTTATAAGCCATCGAGTGCCCATATTTGGTAACACAATTTCTAAGAAATCTTCCCTTATTTGCTTATAAGATCTCTTATTTATAAGCCACCGAGTGCCTATATTTGGTAACACAATTTCTAGGAAATCTTCCCTGATTTGCTGATATCAAATCTCAATCTTTCCATGTGGGATAACTTTCCAAACATAGCACATTCCTAAACTTGGTTATTGCCTTAATCTGCACTTCCCTAATTGGGACTTGTCATTCTTTCAGAAGGTTCCCACTGCCCTGGTTGAACAACAGGCCAATGGATTGGGTCCTGGCAAAGCCCATGTCTTCTTCGTATTAGGTCTATTCGGCCCTCCTTGGCCGAAGCCGATGGTGCTAGAGCTCGAACATTAACATTACACGACCTATCCAGTGAAAGCCCTGCTCGATCAATACGTCGGCCCAAGCCCCACACTGCTGACACAACCCATGTTCCTCTGCCTAGTCTAATTCTCATTTTTAACCAAAGAAGGCTCGGCCCTATGTTTTGGCCCTCCACAATAGCCCCTCAGCCAAGCATTGGCTTGGCTGACGATTGGTTGATTAGGATGGCCGTACGCATAAGAGGTGAAATGGTCTTGCCAAGTGTCGCTTGCTGATCTGTCGTGTGTTAGGTCGTCGTTTTGCCTTCGCGAGCGTTGTTTTAGAAGCATTAATTGCTAAACATCCTAGATTGCTCCACATGTCGCCCATCGAATGGTCCAAATTTTGAGTCCCTTCATTTCCCGCGTGTCATTTGACGCTTCATTTTGAACGTATATAAAGTATGAGAGGGAGAGAAATCACTTTTCTGTCTCACTTCTTTTTCGTCTTACTGCTGTCGTTTGCTCAAAAAGAATTATTGGTGTGAAATCTTTCAAACCACCCACATTCACCACTCCAATCCAAAGTAAATGCGTCTAATCGATTTTCCTACTTTGTTTATTTGTCTAAACTTCTTTTTTGTTGAAAATGGCCTTTAGATTTTGACTAATTATATATTTTTCGGCATTGTTCACGTATGAATAGTGCCCCTTGTTCTAGTCATTCAGCACTACTATCGAACACCCTCGGTGTTGGCCTTCTTGTCCTTGCTGTTTGACTCCTTTGAACCCTTGTACTTTTGTTAGGTCTACTAATGGTGCTGAAGAGAAGTAAATTTTGGGCTCAATTTGGTTCCTATGCAGACAGACAAGTCTTTCGAATCAGATACGACGTTCCCGATGACGTGCATCTTTCCCTCCTTGAGCTCGGTGTCGCTCCTAGTTATTGGCTCGACTGTATTGATGGCCATCACCGAAGGGGGGTTCAGTTTTCTCTTCACCCATGGCTCTGATGAGCCTTCCACGAGCTCAATCTTTCTCCCTACTAAGTGTCCATCAATGTTTATGAGATTATTATGTCAATCGTTTGGCTGAAAGAGCTATACGATCTTGACTTCAAGTTCTGCAATATTTTTGGCATCAATACCCTCCAAAAATGCCAAATCCAAAAGACACCACCTTCAGAGTCAACCATGATATGGATCGTTGATTGTTGGTCTGCCTGATTTGGACAAATATGTCGGGGTGTGCTCGATGTTACCGACAACTTCGAGTTCAGCCTTGGTGAGCATGAGTTCTCCATCCCTCGTCTATACCGCCTCCAAAAATGCTAAATCCAAGAGACACCACCTCTAGAGTCAACCAAGATATGAATCGTTGATAGTTGGTCTACCTGATTCGGAAAAATATGCCAGGGATGTGCTCAAAGTTACCGGCAACTTCAAGTTCGGCACTAGCGAGCATGAGTTCCCCATCCCCCGTGTTCTGGGGGTTTTAGGTATAATCCCTCATGTCTTTGAACCATATGTCATTATTCTGGCATGCTCGGTGTTAATTCTTTTATTTGTTCTCTTGCAGACAAGGATGCTGTCGATTGTTTGAACTCTGAATCTCGGCCCGCTCGAATTTTTCAAGCCTTTCAGATCCTTGTCCACAATCAAGACATTTTGGCTATTTTGGAGTTCGAGCCCCACTACAAGCATATGCTTGAAGACTGCCGGCCGAATGGGCTACTTCTAGCAAGTTTCTGCAATATCTTAACGGTTCGAATCTACTGGCCAACATAGCTCAACCAAGCATGGAAAACCTTCTGCGCTGAAGAGCTCGGTCAATTTCTTCTCGCTTCGCCAATCCCTTGGCGTCTGTCACTCCGTCTCCTTCGGCAGTCGTCGTTTGGTCTCATTCTATGATGTTGATCACTTCTCCCCCTGCTAGCTGTAAGAGACCTCGAGAGGAGTCCACAAAGGAGGTCGAACATTCATCCCCTATTCAGTTTGCTGCCACCATGGGGAACAGTTAGGTCCTATCGAAGTAACACCTTTGAGCATAATTTCAGGGTCAGCAAGACAATGGTCACAAATTCCAGCTCTATTGATGAGGGCAAGGTTGCTCGCATCTTGGCACGTTGTGCTTCTGCCGAAGGACATTGAGGCGATGTTGGCGACCGTGAAGGCCCTTCATTGAACGGCTCTGAAGAACGCCCTCTTGGTAAGTTTTTGCCCTTGTTGCTATTTTAACGCCTTTAAGTTTTTATTGTTTATGACGGTTTCTATCTATTTCTTCCAGGTCGTCCAGACTCTCTTCGTCATCAGCCAGCATCTTTCTAAGACAATGGAGGTCACTAGTCAATCCCTCCAATGGCCAACTACCGAGAGAGAGAGAGAGAGAGAGAGAGCTACGGCAGCAATAGGAGCTGGAGATTGCTCAATTGAAAGATGAGGTAGCTCAATTGACTTCAAATATGGTGTCAGTCAGAGTGCAAACGACAATCTACTGAAGGAAGCCGAGGGGTTGCGGGATAAGCACAAAGAAGTGAGGCATGCCGCTTACAATGCCGACTTTGATGAGGCTAAGCATCAGCGTGACAACGAGCTCATAAAGGCTCAGGACATCATATATCGGCATAGTTAGGTCGATGCTCTAAAGATTGCTGACGTTCCTACCAACTCGTCATTGCTATAGGACCTTTTTGCCTTCTCAAGTAAGGCTCCGGTTGCTACCCTTGCCATCGAAGGAAGCCTCCTCCCTATTGCTCAGGATGGGGACATAGTATCTGCTACTGTTCGGGGGGAGGAGTCTCTCGCCGAGGATGTCCCATAATTTTTAGTCACTCTCGCCAACTTGGCATTTGGTCATCTTTTCTTGTAACTTTTGTTGCTCCATACTTTGCTAGTCTTTTATGTTGAGTTCCATGTTTCTCTCGATTTTTTTGTCTGATTTCGGCCGATATGCCTGCTATTTTTTACTTCAGCCAATATGCCTTACATGTTTTATTTGCAATAGCCGTTAGGCTTGTTATCATTTACTTCGGCCAATGTGCTTTTCATGTTTTTTATTTGCAATCACCGATATGCCACACTTACCATTTCTTCCCCCATTGAGGGTTTGAAAACTGGCTGTTGCAAACTCTTAGTGGCACGAGTGTCTTAGCCACCCAACTATCGGCCTTAGGGCTCCAAACATGGACCTTAATCTTTCGCGAGCTCTTCATTCATTCCAGGCTCCTTTGATCAAGGAATCTAACCTTGAACATTTGTGTTACTAGCATATGTTTACAATTTGGCCATGTCTCTCAAAAGGATAATTTTATTGCTGAATGAAGGGATTCTACCTCGCTACAATACATGTGGTAAAGAAAGAAATGAAAATAGTTATTCATAATACTTACTAAGATTGACTGCATTCCAGGGGTTCAACATGGGTTTTCCGGTCATGTCCTCCAATCGATAGGCCCCCATGCCGACCTGTTCGGTAACTTTGTGCGGCCCCTCCCAGTTTGGATAGAGTTTCCCATCGAACTGTTTCTTCGTGTTGGCCACCACCTTTCTCAAGACTAAATCCTCTGGTTGAAATCTTCGTTGCCGGACCCCCTGATTATACCCCTTGGTCACTTCTTGCTGGTAGGCAGCTAGACGGATGCGGGCTTGGTCATGTTTCTCCTCGGCCAAGTTTAGATCCTTTGTAATTTCTTGGCTATTATGATCTTCATTGAAGCGTTCGGTTTAGATGGTCAGCAGGCCTGCTTCGAGTGGGATTACGGCCTCCATGTCGAACACAAGGGCAAATGGGGTTTGGCCCATGGATCGCCTCGTCGTGGTCTGGTAGCCCCAAAGCATGCTCGGTAGTTCTTTTGCCCAGCGACCTTTTGCTACCAGCAACCTTTTCTTGATTTCGGAGACCACCGTCTCGTTGGGAGCCTCAGCCTGTCACTTTGCGGATAGCTTGGTGTGAAATTGTAGAATTTAATCTTGTGTTCAGCACAAAAATCGGTGAAGAGGCCTCCGACAAACTAAGCTCCATTGTCTGAGATGAAAGCATAAGGGATGCCAAACCTAGAGATGATATTCTTCCAAACGAATCACTTGACATCCTTTTCTTCAATAGTGACTAGTGATTCGACCTCCACCCATTTGGTAAAGTAGTTGGTTGCGGTGATGAGAAACTTAAATCCACTTGGAGTTGTCGGCATCTTCCCCACTATATCCAAACTCCATTGTGCAAATGGCCATGGGCTTAGAGGCTTGAGTTCTTCGGCCAGCTGTCGAATCAGTGAGGAGAAGCGCTAGCATTTGTCGCATATTTGCACAAACTTTTATGCGTCTTCTATCATTCTCGGCCACCAATAGCCCTTGAATGGTATCCACAACTTCTTGCATGAATTTCATACAAAACCTTCTCAGTCATCGTTAGTTGAACACAATACACGTACGGTCCTATGAACGACTGCCGATAGAGTTTATTCTTTGGCGAGACCCAGAATTGGGTCGACTTGTGAACTATGTAGTGTGCCTCCCTTTTGTTGGCAGGTAGCGTGTCTTCCTTCAAATATGCTATAGGATCCATCTAGCTTGGACAGTGTTCAGTCATTAGTACCTTAATAGATTCCAGTGGTTCAATACTAGTCGGGAGAGTGTGTCGAAAAACATTGTTCGATGACCATTGACTTTCGCTACCGAAGCCATTCCTGCCCATGCGTCGGCATGTGAATTTTTCTCCTCGGCGACTTGTCCTCCTTGAACCTTCCAAAATCTTTGAATAAGTTCATTGATTTTGCTCATATATTTGCCCATCCATCTACCCATTCCTAGCTTCATACTCACCCGAGATATAATTTACTACTAACTGTGAATCGCTGTGGATGCTAAGTTCCTCTACACCGACAGCTTCGGCCGTCCTGAGTCCTGCTAGGAGAGCTTCATACTCAGCTTCATTATTCATAGTGTGAAAGTTGAGCCGACTGGCATGCTCATGAAGGATGCCCTCTGGTGAGATTAGTAACACCCCTACTCCTACTCCTTTGCCGTTGAAAGCACTGTACACGTATAGTGTCCAAGTTTCTCCACCGAGCTCACCCATGGAAGGCACTATCAGCTAGTCGTTAGTTACTACAATGTTTGGCCGAGGTGTAAATTTGGCCACAAAGTCAGCCAATATCTGAGCTTTGATAGCTGTTCGACACTGATATCTGATGTCAAAATTTCCCAACTCTATCGCCCATCGAGAGACCTCTCTGAGAGGTTGGCCCTTCGGAGGATGGCTTTGAGTGGGTATTCGGTAAGGACTGTGATTGTGTGCCTTTGAAAGTAAGGGGTAAGTTTCTTGGACGCCACTACGAGTGCCAAAGCGAGCTTTTCCAATGGAAGATACCTAGCTTTAGCTCCCAGAAGCGTCTTGCTTGCGTAATACATGGGGCTATCCCCCAGATTTAGTGTGTTAAACCAATATCGAGCTTACAGCGTGGGGCAATACAGCCAAGTAAAGGGATAGGGTCGCACCAACAGCGGACTTAGTCAGGGGGGCGTGTTGAGATATGCTTTGAGCTGAATGAGGGCTTCGTCGTATTCCTCATTCCATAGGAAATTACAATGGTCGTTCTTCTTCAAGCATTCAAAGAATGGTCGGCATTTATCAGACAACCGGTTGATAAATCGATTAAGGGCGGCCACCATGCCGGTAAGCTTTTGCACTTCTTTCACTGTGGTTAGCTGGGCGAGCTGCTGGATTGCCTGGATTTGATTTGGGTTAGCCTCTATTCCTCTTCGTGTCACCAGGTGGCTGAGAAATTTCCCAGAACTGACACCGAAGGCGCACTTTGATGCATTCAGCCTTAACTTATGTTCTTTGAGAATATTATATACCTCTTACAGGTCCCTCAGCTGATGTTTGGCCATGGTGCTTTTGACCACCATCTCGTCGATATAGGCTTCAAATGTGTTGCCGATTTGTTTTTGGAACATCCTGACTACTATCCATTGGTATTTGCCCCTGTGTTCTTCAAGCTGAAAGGCATCACCCTATAACAATAAAGCCCCCTTGGTGTGGTAAATGCCGTTTTATCCTAATCTGGGCCAAACATAGCAATTTAATGGTAGCCTTGGTAGGCATTCATGAAACTCATGTGCTCATGTTTAGCCGTTGCATCACCAACTAGTCAATTTTTGGTAGATGGAAGCTGTCCTTTGGATAGGCGTCATTTAGGTTGATGTTGTCAATACAGACCCTTCACGTGTCATTCTTTTTTTTTTACTACCACCTTATTTGCTAACCAACTTGGGTATTGCACTTTCTTGATGGCAGTTGCTGTAACTTATCAACTTCTTCAACCACTGCATCTGTGTGGTTGACGGCTAATCGTCGAGCCTTCTGAACCATTGGCCAACGAGAAGGGTTGACTTTTAGTTCAAGACAAATGAACTTGGGGTCGACCCTTGGCATTCCATAAGGTGTCCACGTGAAAATAGATATATTGTCGGTGACAAACTTCACCATGTCCTCCCTCTCGCCGTTGCTCAGAGACAAATCGATGAGAAAGAAGCACCCTGGGTCTTCATTTATTAGTACAGTGATCAGCTCTTTCATTGCTTTTTTGGCCACTGGTGTGCCAGCATCTTCTAATACGAATAGGTCTAGTACATCAGCTTGGTTAACTTGTTCCGAGGTAAATTTGCATTTCACGGTAGCGATGTAGCACTACTTAGCCGCCACCTAGTTGCCATAAACACTCTCCACTCCATTCGGCCCAACAAACCAAAGCACTTGATGATAAGTGGAAGCCACTGCTCCCAACTTGTGCACCCACTCCCTGCCAATAATGGTGCTAAATAGTACTGGGATGTCCACAACAATGAATTCCATCAGCAATGTCACCGATCTTGCCACTATAGGGAGGGTGAACTTGCCGAGTGGCCAAACCGGGGCTCCATTGAAACCGACCAATGGCACTTCAATTGGTTGAAGATCAATTTTTTTGTACCCCATCTTTCTGAACAATCTATAATACATAATCTTGGCCAAGCTACTGAGATCCACTAGGATCCTTTCTATGATAATTTCTAATTTTATTGCCAAGGCATCATTATGTGGATACCGTACCCATTCCAGGTCTCTATCCGTGAAGGTGATGATCCCCTCTAGCACTTTTCGGCGCTTCCCAAGAGCTGATTCCACGCTCATGACTTCCTATCCTACAATAAGTTGTAGTTTGGCCTTAAACCTTTCTTCTTTCTCTAGGTCCACCATGCCGTGAATGACATTAATGGTCCACATCTCCTTGCCATTTGCTGCCTGGGTGCTGTCATCCTGTTGGATGCCAAACGACATCTTTTCCTCATCAATCCATTCTTTCAGGTGACTCTCGACTCCATTTCCTCAAGAAACGTCTTGAAATGTTGGCAATTTGCCGTCATGTGTCCTTGATCCCTGTGAAACGAACACCATAACTTTTGATTCCTCAATTTCAATTCCCCCATGAGTTTGTTTGGCCAATTAAAGAATGGTTCGTGCTCTATCTTCCAAACAAGCTGATACAGGGGAATTTTGAACACCCTTTTTTTCAACCACATATTCGAATGAGCAAATTTCTTTCTTTTCTCCCATCTCTATGACATTAGTTTCCCTTTGGCTTTCTCTGTTTGGATCATTTTTGCCTGTACCATTCTATTCGGCCTTGGTCCTTTCTTCCTTGGCTTCTTCAAGTCACCCGTGTTGCTCAATCTAGCCCATTAGTTTGTCCATGTGCATGGGCGGAACTAGAAGCAAATCCTTGAAGAGTGGTCTCCGGGTCGAGGCTGAGCTTGAAGGAAGTGACGACAACCCTGGGGTCGTAGTCCTTAATTTCATTGTATAACTCTCAGTACTGAACCGTATATTCCCACAATGATTCATATTTTACTTGCGTAGCCCAAGTTGGGCGTTCACCTCCTTATTAACTTTAGTACTTGTGATGAATCATGCAGAAAACGCAAGACAGAGGTCCTTCCAACCGCTGATCGATCCCTTCGGTAGCCCATCAAACTATAGGAGGCCGAGCTCCCCTTGGCTAGACGGGAATAGTCTGCACATAAGCGCGTCATTGGTGGAGTACAGTGACATCTTCTGCCTGTATTGTACCAGGTGAGTATACGAGTCAGTCTTTGGCTCGTATTTGTTGAACACAGGGTGGTGGAACCCAACAAGTGGTCTTACCAACTCAATTTGCAGCGTGAATGGGGTCAAAATAAGATGTTTGTGTGTGATTTTTTACTAAGACTAAGCCGAAGCTTCTGGTCAGGCCACCGACCAAATGTGTAAGGACCCAAGAAATTTTGAACTTTTATATTAATATACGGGTTAATGAGTATTATTAATGTGAAGTATGTGAAAATTGGTGTAATATAATGATTTGGGGTCAATGTGATAGACTGGGATAACTTTGGGGGCTTATGGTAGCGTGTGACAAACTTTGAGGGTGTAAGTGTAATTAGGTGAGTGGATTTGATTTATATCAGGGAAATGTATTTTTCCTAACCCATCTTGCTCTCTCTTCTCCCTCACGTTGAGCTCTCTCTCTAAACCCCATCCAAAAATCTTGCTCTAAAGTTTAATTCCTTCAAGATCCTACGCATTTCCGTCACACTTGGTTGATATCCAGTGGTGGTTTGCATCCATTTGCTTGGAGGATTTGACATTTTACAACATTTGGAAGCTAGGGCTTGAAGTTGGAAGCTTGCTTCTTGAATCTGGGAGTTGAAGTAGGAATTTCTCACACTTATTACATGTATAGAACTTGATTTGATTGCCATTTGATGCCTTGAAGTTAAGTTGAGAAGCCCTAGGTTCATAGTCGAAAATCTGTTGAAAATGTCCTTATTCGTGCACGATGCACTAGTGCCTTATTTTTGGTAGCACTGGTGTCAATTGCTCTCTGTATCTCAGATTTGGTGCATGGCACCGATGTTATCAAAATGCATTGGTGCCTCCCTTTCTTTGTATCACCAACTTTAAGATTTTTGGATTTAGCACCAGTGCCTTGTTTTTGGTAACACCGATGCCATTTGCTTGCATCATCTAAATTTCAACTAAGCACCGGTGCCTTATTTTTTAGCATACCGGTGCCTTGAACCTTGAAACTTTTCATTGGTTTTGCTATGATTTGGCACTTATTTTGACGCATTCTCTTACTTATATTGGAACCCACTGAGCTTGGAACCTACATTTTTCTTAGATTTGAATTGTTAACTTTCATCGATGGTTTTAGACCATGTTAAACATTATGTCATTTTGTCAATAAAGAACACAGAGGATGAACTACACAATATACTTTGATATGGATCTTGTTAGGTGAAAATGAAGAATGGTATGACTTATGGGGACACTTTTACGATACGACACGAACATTATGAGACACATGACATACATGAATATTGTACTAGAATCCTTCGGGAATGCTAGGAATAATTTTGAACTAGAATCCTTTGGGAATGCTAGGCTGATATGTACTGGTCACATTCAGAAAAATGCCAGGAATGACACTTTGACACATAACGAGAACAGATTGATGATACACGTGATTCGTGGAATTGAAATTGAATTGAATGGATTAAGGAACTATGGTACACAGTAGAGTTATTTATGCTTTCTCTCAATTTAGTAGTGCTTCCACTTACTCTATCACTCTTTGTGTTGATATAAATATTTGCATGACTTATCATATCATATCACATGCATGTAATACATATGTAGACTTTCCTACTGGGCTGTTGAGCTCAACTCTTTTTTCTTTTCAGGTACAACCTTGGAGTGATCATAGCATGAGGTGCTTGGCATGTATGGATTGACATGCATACTTTTGAAAGCTACACTAGAGGAGTTACTTAACATTTTTTATATTTTATTTTTGAAAGGATGTATTGTAACTCGTACTTTATTTATTTTGATTCAAATGATGTAAACTACTTAACTCCATTTTTTATTTTGGAGGTGATGATCGTTGGTCGAAGCAACCTATTTTGTAATCCATTTCAAACTTGCTTTACTCTATCTTTCATCAATGGACTTTTTTGAAAACTTTGGTGCGATTGTGAGATTTTATATATGGTAAATGTATAATTTTATTATGTTTAAAATTGAGGGCGTGGCAAAATTTCCCCGGCCTCCCACTTGTTTCTATCTAATTATTCCGCAGATCTTCTCGGTAGTGCTTCTCAGTTTGGCTTGCAGCCTAGGGGTTGCTTGTGGGACAATTGTCCACCTCCTAGTCACCCAGCCTATGGAACGCTGAGGCCCTGATGCCGCCCTTCCGTTAGCCTGGCTGTCATTCGAGCAATGGGATTCGTGCTTGTCATGCTCTTTCTCCACCATCATGACAACTGTTTAGTGATTTAGAGCCCAATCTCTTTGACACATGTTCCCGGTCGGAACGCTCTCCGCGGGACAAGGTAAGGGTTCCGGTGTACTCTCTACCCTACGTTTGGCTCATCACCTGGGCCTGATTTTTGTGCACGTCTGGCCTTAGCTGGATGAGTTCCAAGTGTAGACTAGTCAATGCCTCATCCCTTTTCTCCACGTCTCACTCCAACTACTTGATGTATTCACGCGTGGTCGATTTCTGAGGAGCCGCCGGAGGTTCCTCCGAACGAACATCGTCTATGGAAGGGGGCCCTTGTCTTTGAAGACCAAGGTGCTGACCTGTCCTTCCCCGTTGGTTCTGGTAGTTCTGACTTCTATAATCTAAGAGTTTTAGTTTGCATGAGACTATTGTTTCCCAGGAGAATCGCCAATTGCAGGGGTGAGAATATTCTCTCGACTGAATTGCTTCAATAGCCTGCACAATGAACAACCAATTAGGGTCGACGAGTTGTTTCCAACCTGATGACACTTCGATACTAAACTCAAAACACTTGAGAGATCAAAGCACAATAGTAATTGCACAATGAATGATAGCGTACTTGATTAATGGCCTATGATCTCTTATTTATAAGTCATCGAGTGCCCATATTTGGTAACACAATTTCTAGAGACTTTTTCCTTATTTGCTGATATCAAAATTCAATCTTTCCATGTGGGCTAACCTTCCAAACATGGTGCATTTCCAAACTTGGTTATTGCATGCACCTCTCTAATTGGGACTTGTCATTCTTCTAGAAGGTTCCCACCGCCCTGGCTGAATGGCAGGCCAATGGATCGGCTCTTGACAAAGCCCATGTCTTCTTTGTATCAGGTCCGTTCGGCCCTCCTTGGCCAAAGCCCATGCTGCTGGAGCCCGAACATTATCATTACGCCGACCTATCCAACGAAAGCCCCGTTTGGTCAATACGTCGGCCCAAGCCCCATGCTGCCGGCACGGCCCATATCCCTCTACCCAATCTAATTCTCATTTTTAATCAAAGATGGCTCAGCCCTTTGATTTGGCCCTCCACATAGGTTATTTCATAACTTGTCAAAATTAGAATCTAATTACCCTTAGACCGGTTTGAGGCTTAGCTGGGCAAGCTTTTGTTCATAATAATGAAGAAGATTATGAAAACTTGAAATAAAAAATAATCTGTTTAGAACCTGAAGTCAAATAGCGTCCCAATGCAAATATAAAAATCTGAATGTGCTAGAATTTTACATTGAATGTTTCAAATTATAATGTGTGTTATGTGTGAGAAATAAGTTTTTGTTATAAAACTAGTGCAGATATTAAATGATTTTATAGAATATGAAATAAGTACTGAACACGCAAGATATAGAAAGATAATTACTTCAGGAAGTATCAAGAACAAAATAAATCTTCGGGACCTATATAATTTTATTCAGTGTTTTACCTTTTGAACTTTTTTCTCCTTTCAAACTCTTCTTTTTATCATCCGAAATATTTTCTTCCTATCCTAACTTACTCTTTATACAGGCAAAAGATCAAGGAGAAAAGAAATACTATTACAACAATTTACCATAAATTCATGAATTGGGGGCTTGTGGTAGCATGTGACATACTTGAGGGGTGTAAGTGTAGTTTTTGGGTATTGAATTTGGTTTGTATCAGACAAACCCATTTTGTCTAAATACAAACCCATCACATTTCCTTCTCTCATACGGTTGAGCTCTCTCCCAAAATCCTCCATCCGAAAGTTGCTCCAAACTTCGACTCCTTCAAGATCCTACGCATTTGTCTCACCCTTGGTTGATATCCAGTGGTGGTTTGCAGCCATTTGCTTAGAGGAGGTGTATTTGACATTTTACAACATTTGGAAGCTAGGGCTTGAAGTTAGAGTTTTGATTCTTGAATCTGGAAGTTGAGGTAGGGATTTCTCACACTTATTACGTGTATAGAATTTGATTTGGTTGCCATTTGTTGCCTTGAAGTTAAGTTGAGAAGTCCTAAGTTCATAGTCAAAATTTGTTGAAAAATACTCTAGTTCGTGCCCGAGGCACCGGTGCCTTGTTTTTGGTAGCACCGGTGCCAATTGCTCTTTGTATCTCAATTTTGGTACATGGCAACGGTGCCTTGATTTTGATGCACCAGTGCCTCCCTTTTTCCTTTATTGCTAACTCTCAGATTTTTGGACTAAGCACCAGTGCCTTATTTTTGGGCAAACCGGTGCCTTGAACCTTGAAACTTTCCAATGATTTTGTTATACTTAGACACTTGTTTCAGCGTATTTTTCTACTTGAATTGGAACTCCATGAACTCTAAAACTTATTTTTCTTGGACACAAAATGTTGACTTTCTATTTATTGTTTTAGATCATGTTAAGCATTGTATTATG
>JABCMJ010010719.1:0-12265 GCA_014822125.1 Arbutus unedo | reverse complement strand
ATATTTTGAAATTAACCGTGAACTCAAAATTTTAAAATAAAATTTTCTTAATAGGTTACGTGCACAAAATACTCAAAAGAAAATTTGGCTGTGCATTAAAACTACGCCGTTTTAATGCACAGCACCTCCCCCGGGTCCGTCAAATTTCTCCTCCAATCTCTCCGTGAACAAAAATCCCTCTCCACCACACAACGTGATTGAGTTGCGGTGGAGATGAAATTTCCAAATCGGAAGAATCCGTATAGAGGCTCCGGTCTCCAAATTCAGAGATGCTAAATACGAGATACTCAGGGGTAATCACCATATTTTGGAATCAAATTTACCAAGGTAGGAGGGTACCTATTTTGGGATGTTTTGAAGCTAGCACAGCCTAGCACTAACAAAAAAATATTCCAACTTCAATGTTTTGGGTGCTTTAGAATCTAGTCTAGAGATATCCACTTTTCCTACCCGCTATTGCTGCTTCATTCCTTGGAAAGCTCACAGCCTCCGATTCCGCAGCATCATTTCCTGTAGTCACAACCACCCAAAATCCCCTTGGCTTACAAAAAACAATCACATAAAACACCATTTTCATCCCTAAGCAATCGAAACAAACTCAAGCGATCGTTACTGGATTGTTGGTCATACGACACAAAATTAATCTGCACACCAGTAGATTATACTGATTAATCATAATACAGTAAAAATGGCTGCGAAATCCCAGGATTTTATCTTTGCTTATTGGCAAAATAAGAATGCCTTTAAGGAGAGAAAAGTGGTACCACAAATTTAGCAGCAATTCGATTTAGCTTTAAGTAGTGTATCGATCTATACATCAAATGATATCAAAAGTAAACACGAAGCAGAAATCAATTTAGATACTACACTTAATATTTTGTGGCTCAATCCCTGGTTCAACTGACCTTCCAAAGAGAATGAGCAAGCAGATTATTGACTGAACATATTGCTTTAACACTTGTGATGGTAGAAGTGGGAAATGTTGTTGGCGGGTGGTGGAATATAGAGTCTGTGTGGAGTCTTGTTCTGTAAGGGTTGGAGTGGATGGGTAGCCGACAAAGTGCTGACGGGCGAAGAAGCGAATCCTGATGATGCTGCAGTGGAAAAGAGTGCCACAGGGCTAACCACACCGTGGCTCTGCATTTGCCACGCCCAGTTTGGGAATGCTGGCGAAGGAAGGGCTTCAGCTGCCTTCCCTATCGCCCTTTCCTGTGAAAAACAAAATGGTGATCATCATTCCTTTGGAATCCAAAGCTGGTCAGTAATGAGAACTAAGAAAACTATACTTTTTGATCCATTCGGTCAAGGGTTAAAAAGCAACCACAGAAATTAAAACAGCACTCAGTTTCCCTGAACCATCTTATAAAATATATATAAGAATTGGGGAAAAAACAGAAAAAGAACAATCTAGAAACAAATGATGGGCCTATGGCCAGTCTTTTGAAAAGGGTGAGTGGCACTGCAACATACTTAGCAGGAAAAAAAGGGGAACCATTAACTGGTTTCATAGTGTTGATGACATGATACAATGATAGTCAGAAGAACAAGTTCAGCATTACGTGCTGACCTGACTTGTAATGATATGTCTATTGTTTTAAGCCATGAAGAAGAGTTTATTTTACGTATGCTAAAATAATAACATAGATACATGTTAATTACATCTCATGATACGACAATATCACCTTATGGAAATGTTAAAACCATTGAAGGAAAACAAACATGGCTCTAATAAGTGGTCCTTCTCTGGAAACTTCTACAACTGTAACGCTTATTACATGTGTAGGACTTAATTTCTAATCAGTGAAAGGCTTCTTAGAAGGCTAATCTATGATGGAGGTTTTCAGCTATCATAAACATGGACTCCTACTTTTCTTACAGAATGCTTGCTGACCTTCTTCCAGAATGGACACTATGCTATCTATCAGATCGAATTTGACATTAGAAAGATTGCTTTCCACTTATAAGCTAATATTAGGAAATCACTATGTTTATCATGAGATTGACATTATTGATCGATGAGAGTTACCTCATAGTTTGGTGTGAAACTGGGATAGATGCTAGACCATATTGGAGGGTGCTTGGATGCCATGGTTACACCAAAGATGTTTTGTCCATCCATAGAAGCAGAAGCAGAGTTCTCAACCTGCAAAAATACATAGTGCCCATTATATAAAGAGTTTGAACTAACTCGAATCATCCTGACAAGCACAACATATGTATTTGAAAAACAACTCCATGAGCTGTATTGGAAGTTCTTAAGTCTCAGTTCCAAATGGATGATTGAAACACAGTGCATCTTGATCAAAACAGTACCTTTAACCTTTTCTTATCAGGTAATTCATAAGTAGCAAGAAGTGGTTGGAAATCCCTGACGTTGTCATTCCTCTTTGGAATGTTTGTGGGCGGAGAAATCCAGAGATTCAGATCAAGATTCTGGGCAGTGCCTCCACCTGAAACAAGTATGAAATAGTTAAATTAACAGGTATATTATCATATTGGACCAAACCAAAAACCATGTTTGAAGTTTAGATAGAACAGTACCCTCGTCGGTGGCATCAATACTTATGTCCCCCTCATAGGTGCTAGCCTCAAAGTTGGTGACCGCTTCCCTTCCATTACATTTAATGGCTGCTTTGTCATAAGCCCTGGATTCAAAAATTAAAATGGAGACATTGTTGGATGAAGCCCACTAAGTTTCAGGTTTCAGAGCGAAGAACCAGCGACAAGAAAAATAAATATGTGAACATGAGGACCTTGCAGCTTCTACTTCACTGTCGAATAACCCAAGATATATATACCTGCAATCAAACATCATAATCTCATAGATAATAGGGGCCCCTAACCATTTTTATCAACCTAGATTTTAATCCAGAATAAATCGAAGCACAACAATGGGTTTTCAAAAGCCAAATCATAGTTTATGACACCGTCTCTTAACGAGGTTAAAAACTTCAGATATTTATACCAGACTATTATCCAAGTGGTAAAAGTAGCAATCTAAGGCATTACAGGCACTCACTTCTTCCCAAGGAGCTGTCCCATTCGAGCCTCCCATCGACCACATTTGTGCAGAGTTACTCCCCTATATTTTGAGCTCCCTCGAGAGAATCCGTTGCTTTGACGACGCAGTATATGCACAAATTCCTCTTTAGCCAGGTCTTTCATCTGCTCAATAATGAAAACATAATTAGCATGCTTCAAACTATGCTTAACGGCTTAAGATGAAAAAAAATATGATACATCTTGCCATCTACTGCCTACCTGTTTCATATCTTCCTCGTAGTCGCTTAGTATGAAATTGATATCAGCATCAACTCCCCTAAACTTAATCGCAGCTCGATCGTATGCTCTGATTTATGCAATTGAAAGAAGGAAACCTCTTCAAACTAGTAAAATTTAAGTACTGAAGAGAAATTTCCACTTCAAAAAGAAAAAGAAAAGCCTGTACCTAGCGGCAGAATGAGCCGTGTCAAATCCCCCTAAAAAACAACCCAACATGAAAACTAATCAGTTAAGATCAACTGTTGATATCCTACTACCTATGGATTTAGGAATTGCAGTTAAATGAAAGCAAATATAGATCATTTGCTTACCCAGATACACTTGTTTCCCACAATCCCTATAAGCACAAGCACACACCAAGTTCAGTCAAAATTATGCAGAAGTATTAGTAAAAACAAAAAGCAAAAACAGTGGAAATTGGTTGATTATCCTGATTTTTTGCACCAATGATTTGCGTATCGAGCAATTTAAAATAAACTGCTTGAATCATCAAAATAGGACAGCGTCGAGCCTCATTTTCCTCATGTGAGGATCACATGAATGACAGCAGTACTTGCAAACAAAATGAAAACAAAAACAGAAAGAATTTGTTAATCCAACCCTCCTGTTCCCCAACTATTAGAGCGTATGACTCATGCCATTCTTTAATTTAGCCACCCACTCCTTATGTACTTATATACGTGTAAATGTACACAAACTGAATCGATAATTGAGTAAATAAACTCAAATAGGCTGATTACCAGATATGTGATTCCCACCGTCCAGTTCGGCGATAAAACGTAACTCCACGGTACTGCGAGCTCCGAGACCTAGGCCCCCGCCGACTCTTCTTCACCTGTGGCTGCTTCTGCTGCTGCAAGGTCCTCAACTCGACCCCACCTCCAGAGTCAGGAACCGACAGATTCAACCACTGCGGCCGAAACAAAGACGACGATCCAGAACCAACCTCCTCCGAATCTCCAGCGACTGGAAAAAGCTGCCTCGTAACAAGAACAGGCGCCAGATTCTGGTTGATTTCGCCTTTGATTGTGGCGAGGTTACCGACTGTTATGGAACAAAATAACCATTCGTATCCACAGGAACGATAAAGAAAACTAACAAAACATATAACGCAAGAGAAACACGAGATACACGTAAAAGGAAAAATACAAGAGACCTCAAAATAGTTGCCGACACTACTACCTTTTGCTTTGGTCAGCATATCGAAATTGAACGGAGAGATGATGTCGTTGGACGGCGCGATGTGGTTTGAGCTGGAATCTTCGTCCGCCGTAGCATTAGTTAGAGATTCGTCGGCGTTGACGACAGAGGAATTCGAAGTAGCAGAATCGTCAAGTTCCTGAAGCTTCTTGGTAGTGATCTTCATCTTGAGATCATCGCAATTTGAATCGGCGCTCACTACATCAACATTGAGATCCAACATTTCTCTTTCTAGGTCTAGCTTCTACTAATTGATCTTCAATCACAGTGAAAAAACCTAGATAGAGAGTATTTTTTAGGCTAAGTACACGGGTGGTTTTATACCATAAGATATAGAGATGATCTCGAGATTGGAGTTCGATGAGGATTAACAGATACAGACACCGAACTCGAGAGAGAGAGAGAGAGAGAGAGAGAGAGAGAGCGCAGTAGTTGTAGAAGTAGTAGAGCGAGAGGGTCATAACGGTGAATATAACGGCAATTTGTCAGGTTCCATGGGAGAACAGAGTCAAATATCTAGAGAGGGAGAGAGAGAGAAACGGACCGCAAGTGGAGAGAGAGTTAAGTTTGTTTGGAGATGGTGGACAAGTGGAGAGGAAGAGGGAAGAAGAAATTCTTGAGAGAGAGAGAGAGAGAGAGAGAGAGAGAGATTAGAGGCTGTAACTAAAAAAAAAAGGGAAGAGACGCGACGTGGGAACTGTGAAGGCATAGTTGTAATTGGAGAGATTATTCAGTGCTCCTAAACTATTCTCCAGTCCCTTCTTTATAAAATATCCGTGTGGAAACAGGCACTGTGGTAAATACTACAAAAACAGGAGCAGGTTTTGCCAGGCAATGTTGGAGCATGATCCACGAACACTGAATAACTTTCCGTTGTTACCCACAAGCTTTTGCATTTCGCTTGCAATTTTTACATTGGTTTTTCACAATTCCCACGCTATCTATATCTTTAACGTGTGGCGTTTTTTAAAGTTTATTGATTTAATATTTAAAATTGTAAAAAAAGGTTTTTATAATTTTCAATATATTTAGCATTGTCTTATTAATTTATTTTAATTTTAATTTATATTTTTATACATTTTCAATTATACAAAAATATGATGAAAAATTATACAAAAATTACAAAACATCAAACAATACTCACCATTTTTAACAAAAAATAAATTAAGCTTAATTATGTATGTCTATACATTTATTCATACTATATATATAGTATTGCATGTGATATTTTCATGAGAAGTCCACGTGACACTTTTCATAGACTTATTAATTTAATATATAAATTATAGTTTACATATGCTAAGTGATGAATATGACAATACTAATTACTATGCATATAATTATTAATTAGATAAACATGCCAATAATAATTAAATATAAATAAATTATTTCAAATGATTTTATCGATCTTAAAAAAAAGTTATTTATCTACTTTTTAAAAAAAAATTAATTTTCTAATCACGAAGAAAGATTAAAGATTGTAATTAGTTGGCCTTTTTTCTTCATTTTATTTTTGAATGAACCCCACATGAGAGGGATAGTTGAGCAAGAGAAGTTTTTGATACTTTTAAGATTATAATGTAATTACTTAGATTAATCAGCAATGATAGATTAATTAATTAATTACTATTTTTTCATGTCAATTACAGCTATTGACTTGGACTTACACATGTAAATATGTATTTTATATTATTCTAACTCTCGCTGCAAGTCTAAATTTTTATCCATTCCGTTTTATCCACACAGTTTTTTAAATATGTAAGTTTTAATTGCCTAACCTATCTTGTTTGGGTAAATTTAAATTACATTATTTTATAAAATGAGATCAAATAAAAAATAAAATATCTAGATTATTGATCTGGTGGTGCTGTTAGAACTCTTCTTAAAAAATCTCTCTATTCTTTTTGATTGCATAGCAAAATTTTGATTGCATATATAGAGACATGGTAATGAAAGTTATTTAAAAATAAATAAATAATCATATTTAATTTAAGTTAGAAATATTTAATATTTTACACGTATATAAATTAAGTTAACACTCCGTGTATAACATGAATCCTTACTAGTCTATAGGTATATTATATATTAAGAGAGTATAGTCCACACGATACTTTCTTTATTTTTAAGGAAAACCAAGACAATTTCAACTGCTATTTTTCTATATTCTCCCTCTGGCTCTTTATTCTTATGAACAATCTTCAAATTAATGTTTAATATTAAATTATTAACAATAAACAATTTCTTTATTCTTGTGTACAATATTAATACAACCCTTCATTTGTCCTAACTTGATTATTTTTATGCACGTTTAGTCTCTATTCAATTTTTTTCGCATTTTTTTTGCCTCAAATTTTTGTAGATTATTGGTCCATCTTGATGAGACGAATCTAAAAAGTATAAAATTATATCCAGAATCTTAAAAAAAATACTAAAGATGACGAATAAGCACAAAATCCTATTTTGGGTTATTTTTATCTTTTCTGAATTATTTTAAATGTGATTTATTATTTATCTTTTTTAAAATTTCTCGTTGAGATGAACTAATAATCCATAAAAAATTAACGAAAAAATAAAAAAGTTGCAAATATTTTTCACATCGGTTAAACTTTTCCATTGTCTAACCCAAGCGGTTGGCTTGATGATCAAAACTCAGAACTTAGAGGTTTTCTCTCCCTTAAAGTCTCAAATTCGAAACCTCTCTCAAGTGCTATATATGAAATATCTTATATATAGTTAATTCATAAAAAAAACTTTGTTCTTTCTTTAATTGAAATCCCTATAAAAGGGAGGTGTAATTAAAAAAATTCTTTAATTAGATCGACAAATAATGTCTTTTAAAAAAAAATCTTGAAGTTTTTGGAAAAATATGTTAAAAATAAGTATTTAAAAAATCTTGTAGAGATACTCTACGAAAAGTTTTGAACTAGTGTAATAAAAAAATATAGTGACCAAATATCGATAAATTTTATCAACACCACCTCCACCTGAGGTTTAGATTATCTACGAATATTCCTCTCGCAATGTGAGAAATGAGCAATTCCTCTACGAGGTTTGTATTTTCATTTCACTTAGTCCCTATCCGTTAGTTGATCACCATTAAGTCAACCGACAAATCATGACAAGTTTAACTCTCAATAACCTTATTTAGGTACTCTTCTTATGTTTCGATTTTATCTCTCCTAATACAAGTTTCACCATATTCGTTAATTTAATTTATTTTTAAATGTCATTAGTGGTTCGTAATATTTTCTAAAATCTATCAATTACTCCATATATAACTCGGTGTTAATTCCTATAATCAAGTAAAAACTATGAAAGCTAGCTAGTAGCATTTATTTCTTTAACTCTTGTATTTTTTTTTTTTTTGAAGTCTTTTGTACAATAATTTTGGTTAAAAAAGGTTTAATGCTTTCAAATGCAACTTGATGCATGTTTTTGTTTATATGTGTATTTGAATATCACAAGACAACAAAATGTCAAAAAGTTGTATTTCAAAAGTAATTTAATTTGTAAAAACATGTTATGCATATTGATATAGTCAAAGATATGGGTAAAAAATAATATGGACAATTTGATTTATGCAGTAAACGTATGAATGAAAAATATTTGCATTCCCTTCAATTTAATTTTGTGATTAAGCTAGCATATTTAAATTCTGTACTAAGTAGTCATTAAATAATCCTCTCCATTTATAATTATTTGAAAAAATCAATAAATTATCACAAATAGAAATATGATTTTTTTTTCTTTTGTGCATTCAAAATTTATCCAAAGCGTGTTTGTTTATGTTATAGGAGTAGTATATATATGGGTTAAAATAATTTGTATTATCTTTTTTTATTTTATGATTAAATTATCATAATTATGTATATATACCCAAATACTTTCATTGAAAATAAAAAAAATAAGCACGTTTCACATAGACTTTTGATGTACATGAGCAAAAAAACATGTGTTAAGTCATAGGTTTCATAAATTATCGACCATTAAGAATATGTGAAGGGGGCAATTGAACATATATACTCCAAACCTGAAGAGGTGTTAGTGAAATTTACCCATATTTTAGGGTTGCAAACGAGTCGAGCTTTGGAGTGTTTGAACTCGGCTTATTAACTAAACGGGCTAAAAATTTAAGTTCGAGCTCGGTTTGTTTGTAAACGAACCGAACGAGCTAAGCCGAACTGAGCCCTTATCAACCAGAACCAAGCTGAGCTCACGAATGACTTGGTTCGTTTGCAGCCCTAATTGTAAGTGACTAAGTTATGATTTATATACATCTCAGTTGCCAAAGATGAG
Organism: Arbutus unedo; assembly: GCA_014822125.1. NCBI lineage: Eukaryota > Viridiplantae > Streptophyta > Magnoliopsida > Ericales > Ericaceae > Arbutus > Arbutus unedo. Next base: position 3,487 of record JABCMJ010010719.1, on the reverse strand, counting down.
ACAAGCAATGGTATTGACATTTTGACAATACAATATTAGTAAAGTGGCTGGTCATTGGTGAAAACGTTAGGTAGATAACTTAAAGAACAATGCTACAAATTAATCAAGCAATTTTGAGGAAATTCTAGGTATGCTTTAATGTGGAAAAGTGGTGCGCCATGGAAAATATTATAATTCCGACCCCAACAAATCTCAATAGTCGCATATTTATTTTAAAAAAAAAACTCAGTATTAATTATGTAGTGGACCGAATTTATCGAATTGACTAGCTACTAGTTTATTGGGTTGAATAAGTGTGAATCAACTAAGCGTCAATCGGGCTGATCATCTAGACTTGATCCTTACCATAGGTCGTGTGGGCAGCATGAGCCGTCACCATGCCAAACTGTCAACTGACTTGGAAGATTTTCGACATGGCACGAACGCATCGACACCATGGACTGTTGCCATGCTGAGTAACCGACCCGTCTTCCGGTTAGGCAACCAAGCCCCTTCTATGAATGAAAGGTGACCTGAATAGGAAAGTACAAGGATATGACGTAGTTCCTATTTAAAAACCTTTGCGCTTTGAGGAAACGATGAGAATTGGTAATGCTGACTTGAAAAAGAATACTTGACGAATAGGCGAAGAATCCCACGATGTACAATTACCAAACAAAGACATTTGATAACTTATAAATATGGAATTGCAAGGCAAAATTAGATATGCAATTGATTACAAGTACGACCATTTTCAACTCACGTGTTTTAACTTAAGCATCAGAGTGTTTTTCAGCTGGCAACAACGGCTTGGTAGCACTAACTTGATGTTCCCTTCGCAGGCTATAGGTGTTATTCGGATCTCGAAGATGAATCAGCTCAGACTAGTGGATCTTCACAACCCACGTAATTAAGTGTATAGACTTCACATGAGTGTGTAGTGTTAGAGCGTGTATTGGATTTCTTTCGGTTAATTGAACTAGATCGATCGATTTCTAGTCAAATAGGAGATTTATAATGCACTGTGCGGCGGTATATTAAAATCACTGAATAGTTACCAAAAAAAGAAGGGATTAATTATTTAGTAGAACCACGTATCATGCCAGGTGGTTGACCTAAATTGGTTCGTCATTGAATTTTCTGGTTGGTTTTAATGTTTGGTGGACTTGCCGTAAAAAGGTCATTTTATACGGTAAACATATATAGAATCGATGGTGCTATTCGATATGTTGAAATTATATGTATATAATGATGTGCGACCATGTTATACATAAGCACTCAAAATTATTTGCATGGGGTGGTGCGGGATCCATACCCACAGGGCTGCCTAAAACTCAACACAAATTAATGGTGCTATTCGTAGTTAGGGTGTAAGCTAAAATTAGAAACTGAACCGAATGGTAAAACTAAATCGAATTGACGATTTTGTTAGGTTTTTCAACTAGATTTATTCGGTTGGGTTGAATATAGAATTTTTTAAAGAATTCGATTGGTTTAGTTGCTAAGTGCTACAACGGGGCTCCAGTTGCATACCTCAAACAATTTCACTTTTCACCAATATTGATACATACAAGATATACAGAATTGTTGGTGGTCTAGAGTAAATGTAACGTTCATTCTCTTTAAATTAGCGGAGTTTTTGCTCTATGAAAATGTTCGGTCTACATCCAAAATCATATCAGTTGTCTTTCTAGGAAACTTGTGGGAAATAATGCACTATTCCGATTATCACGTTATTCTAGTTTTTGTCATACCAAATTGGGTCGGTGACTCACCGGTGCAAAGACTTTCGGATCCAGTTGCATTTCTTGCACAATTTCCACATGATGTTGGTCTTTTGCAGTAAGTATCTTTTTACCTAAGAAAAAGGTCGGAAATTGTCACCCATTAAATGTTTGAATGAATATCCACTCTCTCTCTCTCTCAGATCTATTTTATTATAGATATTCATTCATGATGTCCGACAAATTCTAGTTCTCAAATCTAAACGACTATAAATTAAAATATTCATAAAAATAGCAGTTACAACTACTTGAGATGCCATGCATGGCATCCTGTTACTGGTGCGAACCCGCCATAAAAGGACGGAGATGTCATAGCTGACCTGAAACTCAGGCTGGAAACACCGACTATATTAAAAATGGACCATTAATTTCTTCTTAGGACCACCGGCCCCTTTTAATTTTGACTGATTATTACCAAAAACTAATACCACAGTACAATCCACACCATGGTCCCCTCGAAGCACATTTAATTGGTTTTATCAACGGTGGGGATACTCTCCTATATATAGTACATAGCTCATAAAAATCAAAGCCTGAAAAAAACTGCAGTTAGGTTTCATAAGAAATGCAAATTTTTTAGTGGACATTTAACAGTATCCTCCATGTGATTGACTGCAATATATAATACTCAAATATTCCATGAAGCTTATTGCTCTAACAAAATACCCCGTTTCAGTCGTTATACCGTTTTAACTATCGTGATTAATTTTTAAAAGAATAATTTTATCGTAAATCGTCAAATCGGAGCAAATTCTCTTTCTAATATCCTTTCTCGCTTGCTGTTAAATGAAAGGAAATTATTTTTCACCCCTCTCCAAAAATAAAAATCACACCCCTTGAACAAATATTCAATTTTTTCTTTCTCCTCTTCTCTCTTCCTTTTCCTTTCCTTTAAATTACAAAAATATCATTTTATTTTATTTTACTCTTTTTTATATTGTATTTTTAAAAAATGTATGATTAAAAATAAAAATAACATCGATTAGATTATTAAAAGTCAACATAAATACTAAGACCATCATTGTTATTATCTTTAAAATTATTACTGACTACACAAACTCACATTCTTTAGTTTTATTAACTCAACAACAAATTTTAAGATGTTCAAAGAGGTGCTAAACAAAATAAAAAAATTTTGTACAAAAATATTTATATTTTTTGTCCTTATATTCAAAAAAGGGGGGTAAAAAAAAAAATTCAAGTACTACGGAACACTTAAATATTAAAAAAATACTTAAATATTCACCCTTAAATTTGTATGTACCATAGAACACTTTAAAAAATAAAAATAAAAACAAAAACAAAAACAAAATCTTTTTTTAGAATATAATTTTTCTTGATTTTGTTAGTTATAGTTCTAATTGGATACAAATAAAGAGTTTAGGACTAATCCAATTTGAATGACAAGACAGTCTAATTCCGATTCTGAAGAGGAATCTGAATCCTAAAAGAATTAGGAATATTAAGTCGTAGGGTCTACAAATAAAGTTTCAGGTTCATGAAAAAAGATATGCATTATACACTACTATAGAATATTAACTTGTTCTCATAGATATTCATGTGATATCTGTCTGACTTAATCATCGAAGTGTCTTCCTGCCACGTCGCCGGTGGTTTCTTTGACGAGTTACTATTTTCAAAATCACTAGACTTACAAGAGAAAGAAAGCATTATTCCTGCTGCAAAGTGAGGTATTAATTTTTCATCCGATTGAAAAAATCACC
>JABCMJ010010713.1:0-26736 GCA_014822125.1 Arbutus unedo | reverse complement strand
ACCCTAACCTCGTTCATTTTATTATAAATAAATGTCACGCCCCTCTCTAAAAGGTGTGGGTTTTTCTCTTACACTTTTCGAACAAAGTTCGCTATCCCCCTTCTCCGGGAGAGATGATTTAAAATCCTCAATTCTAGGATCCTCCTATGGGGGTGATGAATTCAACTGGGATGGGAACTCTCAAGCATATGAATCCCAAAGAACTGAAAGAACAGATAACAATAGAGAGAGAATTTGTAGCAACCATTAGATACAGAAAAAGAATAAATAGATTTATTATAGCACTTGATATTTACATATATTCAATTAAATTTCGCAGACAATTATTTGCGGGATACCGATGTGAGTGTTATTCGTATATTTGACTATTTCAGCTAATATATTTTGAACATTAAAATTTTTATTAATAAAACTTGCGTGCGCTCCTATTGACACTCCCAACCTTATAACATTCGCTCTGCTCTTACTCCCCTTCCCCAGTCCCACTCCTACTCCTATTCAGGTCCCTGCAACCACTTCGTACAACTATGCTACGGTCACGTAAATAAACCAAGCAGTGACAGCATATAACTTGTGGATGCAACCTTGCTATTTTATGGACTTTACTGTGTATTACATTTTAAAACCAAGTTGCATTGCTGTATCTCTTGTTGTCTTCTTTTGTAATTTGTGATCTGATTGTAGCCTTGATTTTCCATGGCTATTTGTCTAGTCTCCATGCTGGGTCTGTTCATAATGGCCGCTTTATTCTTGCACGAGCTAAGATACTATCTTACCACATATACTGTTCACCAGGTATGTTATTTTTGTTCTGGATCACCCCTTTTTACTCCTCCATATTCTATAGCATAAGATTATCTCATTTAGATCCTCAGCTATATGAATCATTAAATAGTTTTCTTAATTCATATCTTGGCAGATGGCTGTTGACTTGAAACGTGGTGAAACTCTGCCGATCCACATAAATATGACTTTCCCATCTTTACCTTGTGATGGTTAGCATGTCTTATGCCCTACTTAACTATGGTGTTCTTTTTCTATTCTTTGATTTTGTCATTTGTATGTTTCTTTTAACTTTGATGCAAGCTTCAGATGCTCGCATCAATGGACACATTTGTCAAGTATTATCATCCTTCTTTCCCCCTTGCTTTCTTGCAGTTTTAAGTGTTGATGCTATTGACATGTCTGGCAAGCATGAGGTGGATCTTGATACGAATATATGGAAAGTAAGAGAATTGCTTAGTTCTTAATAAGAGTATGAACCTTTCTGTCTAATGTAATTTTGACTACTTATGTGTGCACCATGGTGAAGGAGTTGTGCATTCTCTGTTGAGATTGTTCAAGGTTCTGTGCATTCTCTGTTTGAGATTGTTCAAGGTTCTAGAGACAATGATGTAGAACTGATTAGGAAACTCAAACAATATTCTAGTTGATTATCTTTAGGGAGTGATTTGATGGCGCAGCATGACGGGTCAGGGTTCGTATAGTGGAAGAGAAGTTCAAAGTTTGGGATGTGAAAGATTGAAACCAGCTTGATGTAGAAAGTCAATAGTTGCTTCATTTGTGGAGAAAGGTGGTTCGTCATTGGCTTGTGAAAGGATTGGATTGAGTTAGGCTTGATTGGCTAGTGCTTTCGGAGTGAAATATGGTTATTCTATGGCTACTAACAGTGGTAAACACCGGTATCAGAAAACGCTAATCCCTAGAGATTTATATTTTGGAATGTATGTTTCACAAAGTGGTACAACGTTGTTCTGTAAGGGTGAATAAGTGATCCAAAGTGATCACAGAGTTTTTCCTATTTCTCCTTGAGTTTTTCCTTGGCCAAAAAGATATAGCTGTTTTTATAAGTCAACAAGATGAGTTTTAGGAGAGTCGACTTTTGGAATTACAGAGTATAGGAAAATTTATCATAATGCTCCTAGACATTGCATTTCAAATGAATGATTTGAATTTCAATACTTTGTTATGTTGGATGTGTATTGCTTGAAAGAAGTACATTCTATCGTGGTAATGTGTAGAAGGTTATTTCTATTGTCCCATATTTCAGGGAATGTGGGTTACCACGTTTCGTCCTATTCCTTTGACCAGAAGCATCCGCATTCGAGGTAACATAGGGTGAAAAATTGTGTTGTAGTTTATAATGATGGAGGAGAGGACTTTGGGGCTATAACTTGCAAGGGTTTTTTTGAAGTTCGTAGCACCATCTTAAAAACTCCAAAATTTTGCTCTAGAAACAACAATCCGTTTCCAATAGGATTGGGACCTCAAAATAAGAAAGTTAAGCACTGTTGCCATTGAGAGTATTGAAGACCTAAAAAGACCACGTAAGTGACCTAAGCATGACTTTGACCTGTTATAGAACTCATCAAACCATAGTCTGGGCAGAGCCGACCTTGATATTTTTGGAGCCCAAGGTGAGCTTGAAAAGTAGGGGCCCTATGTATTTTACTGAAAATAAGAAAGATAAGATTTAACATCAAAATGATACTCTATCCCATATTCTTTCCTTTTTTTGTGAGTCATGCCAATTTTTAAATTAAAAAAATAGTTTCAAGAATTTTTTAAAGAAAATATTTTTTAAATTTGTTTGCACCAATCAAAAAAATTAGTTGAAATCTTTAAATTGGTGTGAATTTTTTAAAAAATGCATTAAAGAGCTTTATTTTTTATCTGAATAACGACACCGTTATGGAAAAAAGAATAACAGTATGGAATGTAGGGAGTATATGTTTTTCAGATAAAACTAACTAGGATGCTCTTTTAGCAGGATATTTGGCCGGTCACATAAGCCTTCGATGAGAGGTTTTTTTTGGGTTAACCTTATTCTTAGACGAATTTAAAACAAATTCTGAAAGTAGGCAAATATAAAAAACAAAAGGTACCCTACTTCAAGAGGGCTACTCTAGATCCACATTTAAGTCAAAACAAGAGTTCAAAAGTCATCTTTGACCAGGAAGGGCTTTAATTCCAACTTTATTATTGTAATGCAAGATGAGGCCCTTTATATAGACACACAAGCAACCTTAGAACACAATGAAGCTTCTACAAATTGCCCCATAAAGAGACAAACTCCAGGCGACGAATCAGCTGTCGGCTGAGTGAGTAGGAGACTCCACTACCTGAACCAGCAGTCACAGGGTGGGGTATCCTTGGACATATCTTAATTCACCCCTAATTGAGGATGTACCTGAATTTATGCATTTGAAAAATGACTAAACGTTAGATTAGAAAGGAATGCACTATTGGAATATGAATGCACACTCTTGCCATTATATCTCTATAAAAGGGTACATATTATCTCCCTTCATCCTATAAAATGTTCTTAAAGCATAAACAACTATCATTCAACCTTACAACCTAGCATGTTGAATGATCCAAGTTTTAACAGATATGCATGCAAACTATATGACTTATTAACTGACAGAGAAAACGAAAAGAGCATTTCTCAGACAATTATAGTTAAACTGGCTTTAATGATTGGACCCCAATGACAATTTCTGTCTGCATTGCTAAAGAACCTTTTGATTTAGCTGGTGGGGGATTAGATCTGTACAAAACTTGGGAATCATAATGGTTGTACAAAATTTGATTTGACAAGAGCGCAAAAAGGTAAAACAAACGAAAAGATCCGTAGTGTTAATGTGTGTGGAATACTGGTTACAAACTCTTTTCACAAGTTGGGTTGTTACAAAATAACAAACTCTTACAAGTTCGGTTGTTAAAAAATAACTATCTTTTGATTCATTTGATGCATGCTGCATGTTTTTCGAAACCATAATTTGTAAGTGAGATGACAATTGATCTTTGGTTTTGGAACTTAGTATGGATGAGCCTTGGCGGGGGCACCAAGAAATTCCATGGAATCTATGAAGGACGGACACTCTGAAACTAGTCGCTTGTTGGATACTGATACACGCCCATATTTAAGTTATATGTTATTAATTTGGGAGACGTTTCGGAAACGTGAGGGATACAGTAGGACACTTTCGAGATATGGCGTGTTGAAAATGAAATTTTATAAAAAAAATTATGTAATAATTACAAGGCAAAGAATGAATAAATTATATATATTATATACATATACAATACATAATGTAATTGACAGGCCGATGTCCGATAGACTGAAGTAGAAAAAAAAAAAAGCCTAAGCCAGACTTGGACCTTGATTGATTCTTAGTTTTCCAGGTCTCCATTCTCTCTCAAAGCACGCAGAGTCATACGCATGGCAGATTCGCAATACATGGACAGTCAAACATTGCGTCTTATATACGTATGGACCTATATGTGACTCATTCGCAATATGAATCATGTGATACATATACGCACCTGTCTACTGAAGTACCGTGTGTTACATTTATACAAAAATGAGAGATTAGTAGGTTAGATATAGTAAGTAGTAAATACCATTCTCTAAGTTCTTTTGTACAAAATTCGTATTTTTAAGATAATGAGTACAGTTGGAATCGAAAGTTTAGGTTCCGCATAACGAGTACAGCTACATTACACATGAATATGGCCAGATTATACATATAGTTTTGTAAGCTTTCTATTTGTTTGAATGACTTTTGACAATTGGCATACATTAAATGTTTGGTCATGGCAATTCTACCACTCTTTTTTTTCTTTTGCCTATTCTTTATGCTTAGCAAAAGACTAATAATTATAAAATATTAAATTTTATAGACGTATCCCCAATGTATCTGTATCCTTTTTATTTTTTGGATTTTGACGTATTGTCATATTAGTACTGTATCGTATCTGTATCTGTACTTCAAAGCACGGAATTTATTCTGAATGAGTTATGTAGAAAGTTGAAACTTGGGAGTGTAATTTCACCCACCTCTGTCAGGTGGGTGAACATTATGGTCAGTTGTGATTGGTTGAAACAATGGGGTTGGTTCCAATATCAGGTGGGTGAACATAACTGATCTCGTGGGTTGGTGGTTGTGATGCTGCATTAACCTCTCATCCAGTCAGAAGCACGAGTGATTAGTTCAATTACTCGGTGTCTTATATAGTAGCACTTTATGACTTTTTTAACTGACCAAACTTCAGTATTTGAGTTTATTTGACGTGAGCTTCAGTACCAGTTGGATGACATCTTGTCTAATATGTTCTGTTCTCTTTTCCTAATCAGTTGTCCCTTTCTGCAGCTTCGCTTGACTAGTGATGGCTATATCCTTGGAACTGAATATTTGTCTGATCTTGTGGAAAAGGAACATCAGCAGCATAAGAATGGTAAGGCCTTTAATGGAACACTTACGTACATTTAGTCCCTCTGAGGCGTATTTTTTTCATTTACCTCTAATGAGAAAAATGTTTATAACTAATGTATGAACATTTATTCGTTTACCTGCAATGTAAAACATTTGTGGAAGCATTAGAGTTGCATTTGAAATAAGTGTAGCTTTCTAACCGACTCCTTGTCACAAAGTGTTCATGACAAATGGAAGAGTTAAGAGCAGCCTATGAAGCACGGACACTCTGAGACTGATCACGTACGCGTATCGGATACTTCTCGGATACTGATACTCACTTGACACGCCCGATACTTATCGGATACGCCAAAATAAATATCCAACATTAAAAATAAATCATTTTAATTTCGGATACGCGGTGGATACTTTTAGGATACAGCCATATATTCTAGGGATATGGCGGGAGATGCATTTGATTCACTTGAGGGTGCCGGTATACTTGAAGTTGCTAGTCTTTTTCTTGATGAGCCGGATATGAAAGCTGTGATATTCACTGATGAGGGTGAAGGGGATGCAATTGAATGTTGAAATTGATATGATTAGAAATAAGTAGAAATTATCACTTCTTGGTTTAGACTTTTGGTATGTATTGACTGCTTTGTAGTATTTTTTGGTTGTTTTCTTTTTATTTTGAATGACTTTTGGAAATTGACTTGTGCTAAATAATTGGTATAATGTTATTAGCAATTCAACTACTCTTCTATTTCTTTTGGCTCCTTTTTATGCATAATACAAATCCGATGATTATGAAAAAAATGAATATGTATAGCTGTATCCCCGACGTATCCGTATCCTATTTTTTTAGGCTTTGCCGTATTGCTGTATCCGTGCTTCCTAGAGAGAGCAAATGCTATACACATGCATATAGTCGAAGATATGGGTACATAATGAAATGTGCAATTTATTTTGTATGATATAGATTCTTGTATGAGTGAAAAGCATTTTGCATTCCATAAAATTGAGTTTTAGGGTTAAAAGAAACATGCTTTTGAGAGACTTTGGATGTACATGGGCAAAGACAAGATTTGTTTATGCTAATTTAAATGTCTTGGTGAACAACAAGAGATTTGGGAAATATTTAATGGCTACTAAGCACATTAAGAAGGTTAATTTATAACTATGGTAAAACTGGTGTTGAGAGAGATAAAAGAGGAAAAAGAAATAGACGGGAGGAGTACGGATATAAGGTTATTGAAGGCTAAATTTGGTATTTTGCAATTTCCACGGATGGTGTCATCAAAATTTGTTGGTTGACTTAACGATCAACTAACCGACGGGGTAAGTGAAATGCGATTGTAAACTTTTACGAGGAGTGTCAATTCTCATAGGTGGAGGGAGGATTTGTGCATAAGCGAACCTCGAGGGGGTGTTAGTGAAATTTCCCCTAAAATAAGCGATAGGATATTGTGAATCTAGATGGACACAGGATTCGAGAAATCCTCAAAACTATGAAATGAACACGGCTAGGAAATACTAATCATAATTTTTAGTCACATGTTAGATAATATACTATCTGTTATATAGATATACATGGCTTATAAGTTATACTATGTGAGATGATAAGCAAATCTTGTGTCTTGACTCTAAAAGAGTACTTCAGTCAACTTAATAGTCATCATCTGTGTTGCATGGATCCTTGATTTTGGCCAAAGTATCCATGTCGATTTGGGTGCGAGTGCCAGATTTGTAGCGGGTTTGGCCTCTTTTTCCCTGACACTCAATGATTCAAAGCGAAAGAAGACCAAGAGATAAGACCTTAGAGAGGCGATGATGGTGGAGACTAAACCGAAGAAAAGGAGCAAGAAGCAGCCCGATGAAATGGTTGAACTTCGACAAGTGACGGCGTGTTCCAGATCTGGATCTGAGAGTCTGAGACGATCTGCTCAATCTCCAACAATTTCCTATGAGTTTGATGTGCAACACTACGATGGATTTGTCTACCGACAGTGGTGCTACTAGGGTTTCTCTTGGGAATACACATCAGAATAGGATATGCTGCTTGGGTTTCTTACTTTTCTGGAGTTTTTTTATGAGAGAAAAACTAAATGGGCCACAGTTATTAGTGAATTGGAAGGGAGTTGGGCCATTGGGTTATTTGTTAATTGGGCTAAATTTTAAAGTAATTAAAAGTCCACAGGATTCAAATAAAAAATGCCTAAATGACTTGAAGCCTTATTAAAGGCTTATCGGTTGATACAAATATCATATAAACAATTAAAATTATTCGACAAATTTTTAAATCGTGTTTGTATAAAAGAAATATATTGCCAAGTTATTATTCAACGGAACCCCATATACGTGTCCAGGTTTGGATTCATATCCGCATATCCTCAATTTTCAAGCGTTAGGTGTCAGACCCTTTGATATACACCTGCACCCTATACTCGCACTTGTGTCCGTGCAACCTAGGTTGTCATAATAGTTAATTTTCAGCATAACTTATCTTACAAACAAAGTTACAACTTGCAAGCATACATAATCACATATTTCCGTCCTTCTAAACCCCCTTCTTGAATAATTCATTAATATACTGCATAGCTCTGCAAAATTGAAGTTAAAGTTTAATGTGATTAGCCTTGATGATTATTTTAATCCAGGATAGTTATATGTCGGGTTTTGAAGTTTTCAAAATCACATGCTAGAAGTGTAATTATGATGTATCAATCACATAATTGATTCTTAAGTGGTAGACACCTAAGAAGTGCCGGACATGTTGCAAAAAGTGTCGGAAATGTGCCCGTTTTTTAACTTGTAATTTGGGACACACAAAAAGAGTATTAGAGACGTGTGCGAGGGTGTCCGTATCACCTTCTTTGAATTGTCCATGCTTCTCAGAGACCCAACAATTGGTATTTATGAGCGATACATTGGGTCCAAACCAAACCTTTGGCATTAAATGCAGATAGTGGTTGTCCTGGAACTCGAACCAACAACCCAGAGATTAGCATTTTACCACTTAACCAGTGGTCACCCCTGGTTTATGTACATGGTTTTGCTTTGCTGTAGATATTTTTTGTGCACTTGTTTGGGTTTCTTTTGATAGGAGTTGAGCCCTTGGCACAACCCCGATGTTTGAATGCCATTGCTACAACTAACACTTGTGCTACAATGATGGTATCATGTGCTGTAATTAATCATTAAAAAAATGTGGTTTAATTGCCTTGAGGTCTTTGTGTAGTTAAAGGCTTAAAGGTAATAGTGTACTTCTCCAAGTTTTTTTTATCATTAACTAAGCGATTCTCAAAGAAATCATTGACCAGATGGCGATAAAGATCATAATGAGGATTCAATGCATCTACATGGCTTCGATCAAGATGCTGAAAGAATGATTAAGAAGGTTAAGCAGGCATTAGCCAATGGAGAAGGATGCAGGGTATGGTATTGATTTCACTTTTGGTATAGACATCCTCAAAGTTTGTGAAACATTTACTTACCTCAGTTAATTGCAGGTTTATGGGGTTTTAGATGTGCAAAGGGTTGCTGGGAATTTTCATATCTCAGTTCATGGGTTAAACATTTTCGTTGCACAAATGGTGAGTTTTTTTTCTCTTTTGTTTTGAATGACTATTTGCAAAAAATGATCTATTGAGAAATTTGTCAAGAATATGTTTCCTAAGTGCACTGTCGGTTGCTTGATGAATAAACACAAATGAATGGAGTGGAAGATGCACATGTAGAACAAAGTAATTAGGTAAACATATCTATCTGCTAAGTACAAAATGCTTCCCCCTAGTAAACTAAAGTTTAGCCACCCCCTTTCTCTAAAGTATTAGCAAATTTTGCTTATGCGATAATTAAAGATAGTAGTTCAGTACTTAGCTTTTTGGGAATAAATTGTTGATCCGCTTGAATTTTGTAGGTTTGGAATGCCACAGAGTCATTACTCATTGACAGCTTTAGTAGCTGCGTAACTATTACAATGGAGCTTTGATGTAGAACGATCGATAAAAAGATAGAGCATTAGGAATCCGTACCTAAGGAATCCTAAAAATCCACAACTATGGAAAAGTAATAGCATCCACACCAATACTTAGAAAAAAAATTCATTGTGTATCATGAACTATCCAAAGAATATTTGTAGAGTCACTTAACTACTCTTTTGTAAAAATAACAAGATAGAGATATCCAAATAATATTATCTCATGCTAAATCCTAAAATAAATAAATATACTAAATAAATCCCTTATAAAAGTAATTATTGAACAGATAAATAGCATTTAGGATCAAATATGAATTACCAATGGGGTGACCCCTCTTGTTCCCATCAGTTCTCCCCTGGTTAGAGAAACTCAAGTACGCAACTTAGAAGTGTGATCTATCGCCAACAGCAATAAGTGTCTATCAGAAGTCTGAATCATGCACCTTGAAAAATGTTGTGAATGTTCATGTCTGTTTGAACTCCGGTCCATTAAAATATAAAAGGCTCAACGGTGCCTTGGATAGGGAACACATTTTCCACATAAAAATCAGGATTAATACCACATTTATTGAAAAACCAAGCGAATATGCATTAGGGTCCAACAACATATGGGTTAGCCAATTAAGGATTGAGGTGGGATCAACAAAGGACACAATATAAGTAGCCGAATGCGAAGTTAATGATAAAGAACTTTTGCCAATGATTGAAGGGGGAGAGTTTGGAGGAAAAGAACAAGGCATAGACTAGAAGGATCATAGGTAGAATTTGGCGGTGAAGGTTGCTCTTTCGCATAGTTCAACTCGTGAGTAATGTCATGCTTTAAATCATTAGGCAGTTCCTTTTAGGCCTCCTTTAGGGATTCGTTAAATAAGTTATTAACCTCTGGAGAAGTTGGAACTTCTTTAACCATTAAACCATGCTGAGAGTTATTATGTATGTCGGCGTACTAGTGGGGGCAGTTTCGTACGTTAGCTTGTACTCTCATTTCGTATGTATATCAATGATATTTCATATGTTAGGGTTAAGTGAGAACCCTAAACACTTTTTTCTCCCTATATAATATCATAGCGAAACAAACTGCAACCCTAACATTCGCTAACCCTGTCATCTCTGTCTATCTCTCTCCCCCCGGTTGCACACTACTTGGGGGGGGGGGGGGGGGGGGTTATCAATCGGTCTATAGATTCATTGACCGTGATAGATTTCTGATTATGTGGAGTTGCTTGGTTTCTATTGGTGAGTTATTTTATCGCTACGCTTGCTGGATTTGATTTAGATGTTAGTTGTTTTTATAGTCTACTGTGCTGAGCTTGCAATGTGGGTTATGTATTCTGTTGATGTTTGGTGACCAGTTGGTCGTTGTTTACTATTGTTATCAGATTTTTGGTTAGTAATCAGTTGTTGGATCGTCAATAGTCGTTGGAGTTGTTGGTCATTGTTTAGTACCTGTATGTTCTATGGCCATTTGTTGCAATGGCCTCATGTTCTATTTGTTCACAAGTAGCTGTAACATGGTCTATGCATGTGATTTGGTTCTTATCTAGGTTACCTTCCTCTTATGATCCTGTTTGTTCATAAGTTTTGGGTGCTAAGAACTTATGTTAATATATGGGCCTACTTGTAGATTAATTGTACAATTAGTAATTAATTTAGTGTTAGACGGCTGTAGTGTAATTATGTTCCTGGTTATACTTATATATTGATTGTAATGAAAGGTAAATCCTAACTTTGGGGATTTCAAAACTTTACATGGTATCAGAGCAACGATCAGTGCTTTTGTCCTGATCGAACGATTTTTTTTTTCATTGAGTTTTCTCAACACCCAACTAAACCCTAACCAATTGAAATCCTAACCCTAATCTCCCCTCTTTGACCTAGCCGCCGTTGCCGCCGCTGTTCCCTCTGTTAATGCCGTTGCTGATCCTACTGGCGCCGCTTGATCGCGAGATCACAATCTAAGTTCTCTCGTGCTCGGTGGCCGTCCTTTTCTCTCACCAGTGCGTCGGCCGTCGCCTTTCCCGCCGGCCGTTGGCCACTTCCGCTGGCTATTGTTCCCTAGTTTCTCTGACCTGGCATATTTGGGGTTTCTGGTGTTCTTGCAATCTGTGAGATCGCTAGATGTTTTTGATCTGCAATACTTGTGCTTTGGTGGTTTTCTAGTTCGTTGGTCTTCGTGCTCTCGTTGGTTCTCTGACCTCTATACTGTTGGTGGTCTTTCTGTCTGGTATTGCTGTATTACTTCGGATATATTTTCTTGTGTACTTGTCATTCTAACCTATGGCGGACGATCTAAAAATGGTTGTCGGTGGTGCAAGTACTACTACAAAGGATGAGTCAAGTCGAATCGGGCCTCTTGACAACACTACTTTGGATATTTGTCATATTAAATTGGATGGTACCGACTATCTGATTTGATCTTGCACATTTTCCTTGGCCATTGAAGCCCGAGGGATATCTGAATTCATTGATGGTCTAGTTCCTAAACCTACGGACCCTGTTGAACTGAAATGGTTTAAGTCTCGGAAATCGTTAGTTATGACTTGGTTGCTTAACTCTATGAGAGCTGATATTCACCATACCTTCCAGTTTCTTGAGATTCTGTATGCGATTTGGACTAATGCAGCCTGTACATATTCTCAATAGGGGAATGATGCTCAGTGCTTTGAATTGAGAAAGAGACTTCGTACATTGGACCAACATCATCGATCGGTCACTAAGTATTATGCCGATTTGAGTTGTGTCTGGCAAGAGTTTGATCATTATTAGGGATTTCAGGCTATATGCACTGAAGATGCTACTAAATGGATCCAGTGACTTGAAAAATGATGTGTTTATGATTTTCTGGCTGGTTTTGATATGGAGTATGATTAGATTAGGGTGCAAGTGTTAGGTCGTGTTCCATTTTCATTATTGGGTGAGGCATATGCTATTGTTCAGTAGGAGGAGAGTCGTCGGGGTGCCATGTTGCATACTTCTACTCTTCCTCGTTCTGCCTTAGTGGCCACTCCCCTACCGAGTGGTCAATCTGGTGCTAACGATGGTGTTATTGACCGTGCCTCTCTCCGGTGTGATTACTGCGACAATACCGGACACATCAGAGATTTTTGTTAGAAGTTACATGGTTGCCCTCCTCGTTGCAAGGGAGGTGGCCGTGGTGGTCATGGTTCTGCACGTTCTCTTGCTCAGGCTCATGTCTCGGAGTCTACAGTTTCTCCTTTTGCTGACCCTGAGTTTCAGTCCGGTGTTGATCCTACTTGTGGTTTTTCTCAAGGGGAGATGCAAGCTCTCAGGCGCCTTATGGCTCTGGCTGATCTCCATCTATTCCTGCTTCTACTTCCATGGTTTCTCTTTCCACTCAGTATGCTCACACAGGTATCTCAGCTAGTGTTTTTACTGCCTCTTCTGGTATTTCTTGGATTATGACTCCGGTGCATCTGACCATATGACATGTTGTTCGTTTGTTTTTTATTCTTACTCTACTTGCTCTGGTAAGGATAAGGTAAGAATAGAAGATGGATCTCCTTCTGTTATTTCAGGGAAAAACTCCATTCGCTATTCTCTTTCTATTTCTTTTTCTTCAGTTCTACATATTCCAAATTTTGCTACTAATCCGTTCTCTATCAGTAGCTCTACTCGTTCTGCAAATTGTTCTGTGACATTCTTTCCTTTTCATTGTGTTTTTCAAGAACTGGATATGGGAAAGGTAATTGACAGTGGTAAAGCACATGATGGTCTCTAATTTTTGGAGTCTGCACCTCCGCCACCTTTGTCCTATGGCTAGACTCTACCCGCAAATAGTAGTTCTAATCTTTCTTTATCTTTACTGCATCAGTGACACCAAGAGATTGGGTCATCTTTTTTTTTTAGTATTTTGGAGAAACTTTTTCCTCATTTGACTAAGTCTTGTCCTAGAAGTCAGTTTATTTGCAAAACTTGTGAACTTGAGAAACATAAACGTTCTTTTTATGCTCCTATTAATAAAAGAAGTGCTTCTCCTTTTATGGTTATTCATTGTGATGTTTGGGGACCTTCCTTTGTTACCTCTCTTAAAGTTCGTTAGTTTATCACCTTTATTGATTGTTATTCTCGTGTTACTTCGGTGTATCTCCTCAAGTCCAAAAGTGAGTTATTTTCTTGTTTCACGTCGTTTCATCGGATGGTGCATACACAATTTGAAACCAATATGAAAATTTTTCGCAGTGATAATGGCATCGAATATGTTGATCGGGCCTTTTGGGCCTATTTGGATGAACATGGCATTCTCTTTCGGACGATTTGTGTTGACACTGCACAACAAAATGGGGTTACTGAACGCAAGAATTGTCATCTTGCTGAAGTTGCTCGTTCCCTTCTACTCACTATGCGTCTTCCGAAATATTTTTGGAGAGAAGCGATTTTGACCGCTGCTTATCTTGTCAACCGTCTGCCTTCTAGTGTTCTCCACTTCAAAACTCCTATTGTGTGTCTTCCTTACACGTATCTGGTTTCTTCTCTTTCCCCGAAAGTCTTTGGTTCTGTCTGTTTTGTCCATGCTTCTCACCCCGTGGGTGGCAAGTTGGGTCCTAAAGCTCATAAGTGTGTCTTTGTTGGGTACTTGCCCACCCAAAAGGGATATAAGTGTTACGATCCTCACTCTCGGAAGTTTTTTGTCTCTATGGATGTTACCTTTTGATAGACTGAGTCATTTTATTCTCTTTCCACCCCATCTCTTC
Source organism: Arbutus unedo (assembly GCA_014822125.1). Classification (NCBI taxonomy): domain Eukaryota; kingdom Viridiplantae; phylum Streptophyta; class Magnoliopsida; order Ericales; family Ericaceae; genus Arbutus; species Arbutus unedo. The sequence goes on along the minus strand of JABCMJ010010713.1, from coordinate 12,844 downwards.
AGGAGGAGTCATCATCTACAAGGGAGGAAGAGATGTTACCATCTCCTAGTGAGGGGGAGAAGGAGATACTCACCATTGACAGAGAGGAACCTATATATGTTGACAGGTCAGGCGAGCAGGTTGGGCTTGAACAAAAGCTTGCCAAACCAGCTGTATTGTAGACATATAAGAGAAAAGGCAAATCTTCATGTGGTGCCATTTTGCCAATCACCACTACCAATTCCAGTTCTAGTCCCAGACTCTACTGCTGACTTATCGGGTAATGAATCTTCTTTTGAATCATCCTTTCTTGAGTCAAGTGATCTCAATATTCCTGTTGCTCTCTGAAAAAGCATTAGACAGTGTGCCCAATGTCCCATTTTTCAGTTTGTCTCATATAATCGCTTCTCCTTCGTATCATGCTTTTGTTTCCTCTCTTTCTTCTATATCTATTCCACAGAATTGGCAGGATGCGATTAGGATACTTAAGTGGAAGGAAGCTATGGTAAAGGAGATGACAGTTTTGAAAAAGAATGATACTTGGGAGCTAGTATCTCTTTCAAGAGGAAAGAAACCGGTGGGCTGTAAATGAGTGTTCACTGTTAAACAGAATGCCGATGGGACAGTTGACCGATACATGGTGAGACTGGTTGCTAAGGGTTTTACTCAAACCTATGTGATCGACTATGAAAAGACCTTTGCTCCGGTAGCAAAGATGAATTCTGTATGGGCTTTACTCTCTTGCGCTGCAAATCTGAATTGACCCCTTCAACAGTTTGACGTGAAAAGTGCTTTCCTCCATGGGGATTTAAAAGAGGAAGTCTATATGCCAATATCGCCGAGTTTTTCCTCGACTGCAAGTGAAGGAAATGTGTAGATTGAGGAAGGTCTTGTATGGGTTAAAGCAATCACTAAGAGTTTGGTTAGACAGGTTTTCAAAAGTTATGTTGAGATTTAGATATCGGCATTCATGCTGATCATACTATTTTTATCAAAGGAAGTGGTGGCAAGATTGCTATTCTTATTGTTTATATTGATGATATGATAAGGACAGATAATGACATGGATGAGATTTTTGACCTTAAAGCTCAACTGGCTCAAGAATTCGAGATCAAGGATCTAGAATCAATGAAATACTTCTTGGGATGGAAGTGACGAGGTCTGACAAAGGCATTTTTATCTTTCAACATAAGTACATTCTTGATTTATTAGAAGAAACAGGTATGCTAGGTTGTGAACATGAAGATTTCCCTATTGAGTCTAATCACCATCTTAGTGGCGATACGGGGGAACATACTGACAAAAAGAGATATCAGATACTAGTGGATCGTCTGATTTATTTAGCTCACTAGACTGGATATTTCATATGTTGTGGGGATTGTTAGTCAGTTTATGCATGATCCACGTACCGCACATATAGATGCTGTTTTTTGTATCTTGAAGTATCTCAAGTCAGCTCTAGGAAAGGGAATTTTGTTCTCCAGCCATGGTCATTTGCGTTTGGAGATATTTACTGATGCGGACTGGGCAGGGTCTATAGATGACATATGCTCTACCTCTGGTTACTATGCTTTCATTGGGGAAAATTTGGTGACCTGGCGAAGTAAGAAGCAATTATTGGTTGCTCGATCCAGCGCAAAATTTGAGTATAGAGCCATGACTCATGGTGCTTGCGAACTTTTGTGGCTTGGTTCGATGAAAGTCTATTGTGACAATAAAGCAGCCATAAACATTGCTCATAATCCTGTTCAACATGACAGAATGAAGCATATAGAGATTGATAGACACTTCATCAAGGAGAAGCTCAGCGAGGGTTTGATATGCATGCCTTTTGTGCGGTTTGAAGATCAACTAGTGGATATATTCACAAAAGGTATCGGCAGCAAGATATTTTATCTCATTGTGTCCAAGTTGGACTTAATTGATATCTTCGCACCGACTTGAGGAGGAGTGTTAAGATATGAGCCCACATGTAGATTAATTGTGCAATTAGTAATTAGTTAGTGTTAGAGGGTTGTAGTGTAATTATGTTTCTAGTTGTACTTATATATTGGTTACAATGAAAGGTAAATCCTGATTTTGGGGATTCCAAAACTTTACAACTTGCCTTCTCTTAGTGAGGTTTTTAGCTGTCTTCTTTTGGCTTTTTATTTGACCATATTTCTGCTTTGGTGTGCCTATTGATCGTTCTTCTTTAGCCACTATCGTATCTGGTGGTTATTTTCTCGTGGTTTGGTCGTGGTGGTCATCAAGTCAGTCAGTTGGCTTTGGCCCTAGTGGCCGTGGTTCAGATCGTGCATGAAGGGGTGGTGGCTGCGGGACTCGCCATTGCACATTGCAATGGTGAAAACCATATTGTATTGTCGGGATCTCATAGTTAGGCGCCCATGTGCACACGAGGCTACAATTTCAGAGGATGATAGCAATCGTTTCCCTAGTTCTTTTGTTCGTCCCAAGACCCCATATGGTTAACATTCCATATGATGAGTGTCATCGCCCGGTCTCTACACTGTCATCTCAAATATTCTAATCTTCTAATGCTATGCTTGCTCAGAAAGGTCAACCTCTTGCATATCTTGCTACTCCTACTCCTACTTCTTGAGTTATTGATTTTGGTGCACCCTTCTCAGCCACCTTAGCTAATGGTTCAATGGTGGATGTAGTTGGTTTGGGTTCCGTAACTTTAAGTTCATTAGTTTGTTATACTTTGTTTTACATGTTCCTTGTTTTCTTTTTGGTCCTATGTCTATTAGTGAAATTACTGAAGTCTTGAATTGTCCAGTCACCTTGTTCCTTGATTGTTGTGTTTATCAGAGTCTCAAGACAGATGGAAGATTGGTGGCGGAGCAAAGCGTGGTGGTTTGTACTACTTTGGTGATGATAACTTCTCTTGCTCGGTTGCACTTTAGTCCTTCGTCTGACCCTACTAACATCATTGTTGGCTCGGTCTTTGTCGCTACATAACTTTAAACCGATAGTTCCATCTTCGGTCAAGTTTAGGTTCTCCCTTCTGAAGTGTGTGAGTTTAGCAAACATCACCGTGTCTCCTTTTCATATATTTCATTACGATGTTTGGCATCCTGTGCATGTTCCATCCCGTGCATGTTCCTACAACAATAGTTTCATACCAAAGATTTGGAGAGATTGCAACACTTTTTAGTTATTGAGGTGGCATGGTTGAATGATGAAATCAGTTTGGGATCGAAACTTGTTTATAATCCTATGGATCCCCATGTTAATTATGTTTCTGTATGATTTGTTTAATTTTGAGGTTCTAAACTGGCCGATTAGTTGCTGGGCTTTTTGAGCGTATGTTGACATGCAGTTGTCCCTGGCCTTATATCCTCCTTCAACCTGGTTGACGACAAACTGGTTGTAGCAGTGCGTGGTGATCAACTCAACTCCTAGGGATAAGGCATGGTTTATGAATCGTGGATAACGGTACGGGATATAGATACGATAGGATGCAAATATGGCAATACGAGAAAATCTAGAAAAAAACAGGGTACAGGTACGACTAGGATACACTAGATTAAAATGTATTTTTTATAATTTTTAGTATTGTATAACGCATAATTGCAAGAAAGGTGATAATATGTAGTATTTCTCTTATTCTATTCGTATGTTTACTTAGATACTTGCTTAAATGGTATGATTTAAAGCTTATAGAACACGTTTGATACAATAAGGATAATCAATCCAATATAAAAAATAATAATTCTGTAGAATATGATGATACAATTTCACCATATATCTTTTTCTTTAAAGATCGTACTTTTCTTTATTCCTAACAATTTTACTCTAGTACTTTGTAATAAGTGTCACGATCTCAATTTCAAAAAAGTTCAAATATGTGATTTGGAGTATCTGAAAAGTAACTGATACTTCATTAATATACAAATATATCGTGGATACTTTTGGAATATGTATTCGTGAGTGTCAGGCAAGTATCAGTATCCGATACAAATACGGATATGATACTGATACAACTCTAATCTAGAAGTATCCATGCTTTATAAGACGTGGTTGAGGCCAAGAATAAGGGCCTCATATTTAGCTTCATGTTTGATGCCTTAAAGCCTAAGGTGATTTGGTCCTTTCGAAAGAATATTATTACCCCAGCGCCAGCCGCTATGGCATTTGATGATCCATCGCAATACATGCTCCATTCTTTTTGAAACTTTTTCTTTTACGCGTTGGGTTAGGACTTGACCCTTGCTCCTTCTTGTGAGATTTGCCATGGCTTTGGCATTCATATCTGGTGAATTAGGCCACGAAGTCGGTCAACACCGTTTGTGGTGTTCGTGTATCTCGTGTTGGCCAAGCTCTACCACCCCTTTCAAAATTCTCCTCTTCATATCTGCCTTCAGTAGAAGAGCTCTAAGGGGCTGAAATGTGTAGACCCTGATGGTATGAACAACGAATTACTGTTGCAATTTCTTGGATGCAATCAATTCTGCAAGGGCCAGCTTTTTTCCAACAGGAGGTGTCTGGTCTAAAAATCTATAAAGGTTTTGCTCACTTAATATATTGTTAGATGTACTTTTACCTCTGTTGAGAGCACAACACTAACGGTGTAGTCGGGCGCTGCCAAGGAATATACAAGGTTTTTCATAGGTGATGGTGTCGAGAGCAGTGGCGGTGACGAGAGGTAGACTTTGAGTTCTTCCATGGCTCGGTCACATTCACCTGTCCATGAAACTTTGCTTTTTTTCGCATCAGCTAGAAGAACGGGCAACAACAATCGGCTAATGAATCGGTTCAAAGCTGCGGCATGCCTTTATTTGTACCTTCTTGGCTTTGGTCGGTCGTTGCAGCTCCATCATCACCTCGTTGTAGCTCCATCATCCCATTTATTTGTTCTGGACTGGCTTCTATCCCTCTTCTCGTAATGAGATATTGGAGAAACCTTTTGGATGCGACACCAAAGGTGCACTTTGCTTCATCTTGTAGCTTTTGGAGGTGGTTTTCCGATTCTCTTGACCAGCATGTTGGCAATGTAAACATAGATACTTTGGCCAAGCAAACCATTGAACATGTTTGTTACGAGTCTTTGGTAGGTAGCCCCGATATTTTTGAAGCTGAAAGACATACTTTGTACCAATGGAGTTCTCAAGGCGTGATAAATGTCATTTTTCGTAGTGGAGCCTGTACAAGGCTATTTGATGGTGGCGTCTATATGCTTCCTAGAAACTCATTTGGTCGTGCTTTGCTGTCCAGTCCACCAGTTGGTATATTTTCAGCAAGGGGTATATGGGTCCTTCGAGCTGGTGAAGTCGACGCAGACTCTTCACTCTTCATTTTTCTTCTTTACGACCACTTTGTTCGATAGCCATTCTGGATAGGCCGCTTCTCTGATGGCTCTTGCTTTGAGGAGCCTATCTACCACCTTGTTTACTATGTCGGCATTCTGGAGGGTCGACGTCTTGCTCTTTTGCTTTATTGCACGCATCTCAGGGCTGACGTTGAGATGGTTGCTGGTGATCTCCTTGTGTACCCTATCATTTCATACAGAGACCGTGCGACCACCTCAATGGTTTTGAGGAGAAAATTAACCATTTCCACCTCTTCGTCCTCAGTCAAGGAGGCTCCGTCCATAAAGTATTTTTTAGGGTGGTTTGCATCTATTCCAACCTTTATTAGCAGGCTCCGTCCATAAAGTATTTCTTAGGGTGGTTTGCATCTATTCCAACCTTTATTAGCACATCGAAAATATTTTGATCGGGTTGTCCTCCCACGTCCTTAGGATGGGTTGGTCGGGAACCTCCATTATGTGAATCTGCTTGGATTTTTCCTCCATCTTTAGTACCATCGGCATGCATTCCCTAGTCGTGGCCTGACTGCCCTTGACATTCTTGATCCTTGGGTGGAAGGTTGACGGTACTACTTCTAAATTGGATATCCATATCCTACCCATGATCACACGTACATGGAGGGAATCCAAAGAACTAGGAATTCTCACTTCCTTGCCATACATCCTCCATTCTCGGCTGGTCTTGAATCCATGTAAAGACGTCTTGACGGGGGTCAGATTTAACTCCTTGATTCAAAGCTTCTTGAAAGTATTGTAGAACATCACTCCTCACCAGAGTCACACTAGAACTCACTGCATATCGTATACAAGATTTTTTTGTTCTGGTGTTGCAATAATCACCTTTACATTATAAGTGTTTCAAACTCTAATCTTTCGGCATCCTCTTAATTGTCTCTATTGCTAGCCTTTCCTTCCTCTTTGTGGTTGAGAATGAACTGCTTCAGGTAGCCTTGTTGTACTGGGTCCTCCAACTGTTTATGAAGGAGAAACATTTTTCTGTCAAGTGGTTGTGGTCTTTGTGATAAGCACATAACTTTTTTCGATCCCTATGCTCGAGATCGCCTATCGTAGGCGTGAGCCTAGAAAATATGTTTCCTTTTTTATCTACGGGACAATCTTGTAAATTGGTAGGTTGAATTGCGTCTCAGTCCCCTTTTTGGACTCCGACATCCGATTCGCTCTCCTTTTTTAAACTGATTTGGCTCCGTTCTGTGGTCTCTCCTTCCGCCATCTTTGTTTCTTTCCTCCTTTTTGCTTGCCTCTTTGGCTACACATTTTTCTTCCACATCTACGAACTCATCCACCAACTTCATTAGGGCCCGGAGGTCCTTCGACTTCTTTCATGTCATCTTCTTTCGCTAATCCGAGTCCATCGGGAGTCCCATTTTAAAGGGCAATAACTGCGAATGCTTCCACGGGGCCTTCCACCTCGTTGTAGTCATTCCAGTACTATTGTGCATTGGCTCGCAGGGATTCTCCTTTTTCCATCTTTGTAATGACCAAGCCTTGCATGGTCTTTGGCGTCTTTTTGCTTGAGAAGTACCTAATGGTAAAACTTGTCTGGAGCTATTTGAAGTTGCCGATGGAGACTTGTTCTAACTTGTAGAACCAACGTAGGGACAAGTGTCGTAAGCTTGATGGAAATACTCGGCACATTAGTGCTTTGTCATGGTCATTCAGAATCATGGCTTGGAAGTAGTGTTGGTTGTGATCTTGGGAGTTGCTGACTCCGTCATAGGGGATGAAGGTAGACATTTTGAATTTTGGCAGGATGACCATCCTCAGTATGTGCTGAAAAAAAGGGGTTTGGAGACTTTCATCCTCAGACCCGCCGCTCCTATGCCTCTGAAAAGTGAGTTTGGTTGGGAGATCTGTCTTCATTTTCAATCTTGCTTCTTCTTTCTCGTGCCTATCTTTTGGCCTGGTGCTGCTGTTATCTTCCACATATTCGTAGGATACTTTTCACTTGTAGAGGTGATCTTTGCTCGGCCATCATGTACGGGCCTTTTTTGAGCCTGTGACTCCCTTGTGGGGAGTGATGGCTTCATTCCCCATCTTTCTGGTTCCTCTGTCTTGAGCATCCCCGATTTCGGTCTTCATCTCACCTTTTGTGTTTCGACTCGTTTTGACTTCATCCACCTTTTTCCTTAGCCGTCAAAGCTCCCTTTCTTGTTCGTCTAAATGGGCCAGCAAAGCCTTGTTTAATGTAAAAACCTTGCCCTTTGCTGGGACGTTTGCTCTGGCAGGCATTGGTTGGTATACTCCGTTTGTTTATGCGTTGAAGGCCTTTGTCTCCTAGTTTTTCCCTTTCAGGTGCGCCCCCGCATTGCTTGATTGAGCTGATGAATGAGGTAGTATGATTTCCATAGCAACTTTTTGTTTCTATCACTCCCCCTGTGGTCACCAATTGTGGGGTGGTGAATTAATGGACTCCCCCACGAGTCAGTTGGAGAGAGCAGTGGCTGCCTTTGAAGTTTTTTTCTGACTAATCTGGTTGGACCATTTCTACAAGAGAAACAACTAGCCAGAGAAGCCCTCTGATGGCTAATTTAGCAGCTGTTGAAGGGTGCTGGGAGAACTATGTTTTGCCGAGAATGTATGAATTGTGAATAGAGAATAGAGAATAGAGAATAGAATTAAAGCTTACAGACTTGTATGAATAATAGCTGGTTTTGTGTTCAAGGATTGACTCCCCTATTGATAAATCTCCATTCCTATTTATATGAATCGATTGAGTGTTTGTGTGAAGATACTTGGGTGCATTCCCTGTGCTATGCATCGTGGGATTGGGTGGCACACATCTGCCTATTTTCCATGGTCAGCATTGTTGTTATGGTGGTCGGCATTCTCCATCTGACGCCTAGTAGTGATGCGGCTATGGTCCAAGCCGGTCTGTTAGTCAGATTGAGTAGCATCCAGAGGTCGGCAGCTCGTTCATGTTCGGTCAATAATGAAGTCAGAATTTATGATAGATTCACCTTAGCTTTTTCTTAAAGATACCCTAACTACATATCTAAGAGATAAATCCTAAAATAGCAACTAAATTTACCAAATAATACCCTTATAAAAATCACAACTAAACAGATAAACATCCTCCAGTATCAAACATGAATAACCCGTCTCTTGATGGGGAATAAGAGGGGTCACCCTACCGGTTATTCTGTGTTTTTTCCTATTTTTGGACTCAGGTTTGAGCTTGTGTTTTAGCTAGTGTTTTTTTGGTTTACTGGGCTGCTGTTTAATGGCTAAAGACTAACTTGGGCTGCTTGGAGAAATAGGTAAATGGCCTGGTATGGGTTTGTATGGGCTTGAGGATGGAGGAGGATCTGGAAAGTTGACAGATCTGGTTGTCTCCATCGCAGCTGAGGTAACCACCTAACTAATAGAATGGCACGGAGCTGTAGAAGAGGTGCTGGCGGGGATCTAGCCTTTGGCTTGTGCCGCAGGTATTGGATGGCAGGATAGGTATTGGGTGTTGGCGGCTGGCAGTCATAGGGGTGGCCGGAGCTTGCAGAGGTGCTTGTGTTAGTTGCTGAAGGTTGTGTGGGGTTTGAGGTCTGAAAACAGGAAATAATTGCGAAGGGTGGAAAGCTTACTCCAGTTCAACGTCTAAATTTACTAGCTTCCTTAATTCAAGGGCTTGGTAGGTGTGGCCAATAAGATTGGGAAAATGATAAGGTTTTTTTGATGGAAGGGAGTCATAAAGGGATTCATGATCGCTTAAATTAGGATGTAGTTTCTCTTCCTATGACAAAGGGAGGTGTTGCCAAGAAACATTGGAGGAAGTTCATAGTAAATGGTTGTGGAGATTTTATCTGGAATGGGTGCTGAAAGTGGTCAGGACGAAGTGAGTCTTGCTTAAAGGAACATTTTAGTCAGTTTCTGGAAAATGGTTGTGGATATTTCTGGAGTGAACACTAATAATAAACGTGAATAGGTCCTTTTTGGGAAGGATGTTTGGAGGTTTGAGAATTCAATTGTCTATTTCTTCCCTTGCTTTTATCCTGTCTCATGTCCATAATGCATCAATGACTTCTATGGTTTCTTCATTTACTTTCCCGGTTATTTGGATTCGTTTTCTTAGATCCGAATGACAGTAAGGAAAATGAGTTAGATTCTTTGTTACCTGTTATTGATGACAGTTCTTTTGGGCCACGAAGCCACTGTCATGAGGTAATGGTGAAATCATTTGCTGGGAGTATTTCTGGTAAATCTATTTGAATGTTCTAATGATCCCGAAGAACTGTTTTCTCCTCATTACATTAGTAAGACTGCCAACGTTCTTCTTAAAGATAAAGCTTTTGTCTAATCAATGGCTCATAAGACATTCAATGGTAATGTCATGATTCAAAGAAGGCGTAGTTGTTACTTGATCCCTCTGATCTGCGTTGTCCTGTGGCTATGGGATAATCAAGATGCTTGTTTTAGTTGCCATAGATTGATTGGTTGTCTAAAATTGTACTTTTAGTACGAGCGCACAAATCCTTCGGAGTAAATAATGTGTGTATTGTTATGCGCTATTTGGTTGGAAAGGAACCCATGAGTTTAGGATAATACTGATTATTTGTGGGGCTAGTGGGAGAGAGAATTTTTGTTAGTTGTTGACCAACGGAGGAGAAAGAAAGAAAAAAATTGGATGACTTCATTGCCTATTAGGAAGCGAACCAAAGGGGCCATCCCCATCACCTATTTCGGACATCATTACGGCTATTTCTTCTACGTACATGATTCTATCCCTTCAAACCTGCCTGTCCAGTTGAGGGATGTCTTTTGTTTTTATTAGTAGGGATTTGGGAGCTGTTTGAGACATATAACTTTGATTTTCTTCTGTCCCTCTTTTTCTTTCCGTTTTGGTGGACTTCTTGTCCATCTTTGCTCTTCTTTGATTTTCTTTATTATTTCAACAAAATATCTTTGTTGTCAATTCATTTAACAATATCTTCTTTTTAATAAAGGAGCATTGTATTTCAGTTGTTTCGGGAATTGTTGCGCGGTGTTAATTATTGGATTACTAGTGGGCTAAACAGGGAGTTGAAATTGTAAAAATGATACTTTAGCATTGTGCTTTACATTTCTTTAGGATGTAGAATAGGAAACTTTAACTTTTTTCTGTCTCTCTGTTTAAGTTATGGGGTGTCTAGCAACCATTGTGGGATTGAAAACAATGTTCATCAAGTGGGATGTGGTTCAAGTAACTTACAGAATATAAGATTTCTACAAAGGAGCATGGGAATTTAGTGAATGTCGATCATTAGTCTGGCATTGGAAGCCAGACCAACTAGTGACAAGTGGAAGCATTATTATTGGAGCTCAAGGAATCAGTTGAACAAGTTAAAGAGGGATAAGTGCACTAATGAGGAGAAGTAAGGTAACATATGAGACTGGTATTTAAATGTGGAGCAGTCTTATAAAGATGCTATGGCTGGGAAAAGGATCAGTTGGGAAGAGCTTTCAAGTATGTGTGATCCCTGGTAGGTGGAGGAACTTGCTGCAAATCAGTGGGATTAATGAGTAAGAAATACTTTTATGATACATGTTGGGGTGATGATCACCATTTCTTTATTGTTGGAATTAAACATTCTAGGAGGTTTGAGCCCTTCCTTTGTCTGAGGCCTTGAGCGACTAGAGGTAGCGAAGTGACAGCTGCCAACAATTTTTGGTTTGCTCTTGGGCATGATGCTTGTTTTACATGGCGCTGACAGATACTCTGATCCTTAAGTGGCAAATTTCATAACTTGGCATTCACTAGATTCATGCCATTTTACCTAGTGGCTCCAATCAAAATGATTGGTTTATATGGAATGCCATGCAGAAACTTATCAACTTCTTGGGACTTCCAAAATAACTTATAATGTATACTGATCCGTTAATACAGCATAATAAGGAGATTAATTCCGTTAGTTATCTTGATGAAAACTGTAAGACAATATAAGTTTTGCTTCCTCTAGAATCTTACTATGAGGAGCATCTTTTGTCTATTATTCTTTCGAATTGTCTTGAAATGCTAGTTTGGAGGTCAGCTTACATCTTGTTCATCTGTTTCAACTGCTTTTTCATTAACTTTAGTTTGGTTACTATTGCATCTTTCTCTGTCTCTCTTTTTTTCATGTGGAATTAACTTTGCATCAACAGATTTTTGAAGGACCCATTCATGTCAATGTGAGTCATATCATTCATGATTTATCATTTGGGCCAACGTATCCTGGAATTCACAATCCGCTGGATGGGACTTCACGGATTCTGCGTGATACCAGTGGAACATTCAAGTACTACATAAAGGTTCAGCTCCTGAAATTTCTTTGATGAAATTTGATTTATTTTCCTGTGTTTCCAGTGTGGGCTTTCTTTAACATACTCCTTCGTCCCCTTTGGTTTGTCTCCTTTTGGAAAACGTACATTTTTTCAGACTGATTTTTTTTTCTTACCAAAAGATAAATTTTCAAAGTTACTCTGCAATAATCAAAAGAGCTCAATTAGGTTTTTTTAATAGGTGCAAAAAATTTCATAAGAATGGACAACCCTGTGTATATCTTTTTAGAAGGGACAGAGGTAGTACATGTTTCGTATTTTCTGCAGATATGTGTTCAGAAGAGTCCAATTTTGTTCACCGTTGGATGTGTGAGACCACTTTGAGATCGCACTTCGATGATTAAAATTTTCTATTTTGTTTAGATAAATTTCTTAGGTTACCACGAAAAAATTTAGCTCAATCGGATATCGAAAAGAGCAAGACCTTGAAATCTAATTTTTTAGCTTCAAAAATTTAAAGTTTTGAATGTAAAAATTTAATTTTTTGGTCAAGTACTTGCCGATATTCGATTGAACTGGAATTTTTTGTGAGATCTTGACAAATTAATTTGAACAAAATAGGAGTAGATAATTTCAATCATTGCCGTGGGATCTTGAAGTGGTCTCACACAGCCGAGAGTGAAAAAAACTAGACATGGGCTGAGAATCTTGATGTGCATTGGCGTGAAGCCAATACTTCGATTATTCTTGTTTGTCAAAGCATTGACAACCCGTGAGGGAAGTAAAACATGATGTTTTTGCTCTCCATTTGCTTAAAAGAAGCGTGATAATCCATTCTTAGTACTTCACGAACCATTGGATGATGCGATTTGAAAATGTGCTTTATGAAATCTTCAAGGCAATTAGACGTCCCATTATTTTAGAACTAGTGTATTTTACATAGCATGCTTCAACGTGCTTGTTAGGAGAAAACTCACGCTTGTATTGAGTGATGGAGTGTTTATTTGTAATAAAGTAAGGTGAATAGGGCTAACCTAATGGGCCCTAACAACCTAGGCCCATTAGGGTTTATGATGAGCTAAACCTAGCACTAACACCCTCCCTCGAACTAGTGCATATACATCAATCATGCCCAGGTAGTTACATATATATATATAATCCGATTACCAACTAATGGTTTAGTGAAGATATCAGCCAATTATTCACCAGTGCGCACATGACTAGGAGTGATCGTGCCTTTCTTGTATTCATCTCGGATGAAGTGGAAGTCGATCTCAATATGTTTCGTCCGTTCGTGGAACA
>JABCMJ010010710.1:0-11113 GCA_014822125.1 Arbutus unedo | reverse complement strand
GCTTAATAGATGTCATTTTCTATTTGCTACGGATCAGTGACATTGGCTTTCGTGTGGTGGTTGACATAGCCTAATCGTATGGATACAATGGTTCCTCGTGAACGGGTGCAATCTAACAGTTGGGATCAAGGTTCTGAATACCGAATAGGCTTGAGTACCGGTTTGTCTATTGGTACGGTACATACCGGTATCGGTCATATACCGGGTACCATATCGAATTTATCGCAACTATCAATGTGTGTGTGTGTGCGTGTGTATAAACCATAGAGAGAGAGAGAGAGAGAGAGAGAGAGAGAGAGAGAGAGCCAAAGACAATAATTTCTTTTTTCGCAACTATAAAAAAAAAATCTGGTACTAGCCGGTACCGGCCGATATGGCATGTATTTCTTGGTACGGCCGGTACCCAGTCAGTACGGGCCGATATTGAAAACAGTACGCTATTATATGTACTTTGTACTATTTTTATACCAAAATGGTACGTACCGGCTAGTACGGTACGGTATTCACAACCTTGGTTGGGATTGGATCTGATCAAAGTGTTTGTGTAAAAACACACTGATTTGATCAGGTGTGAGTTGGACTATTCAAATCAAATCGAACGACTGGAAATTAATTGGCTGCGTGCCTATTTAAAGGGGTGCGATTTGGCCTATAAAGAGACGAAGAATTCAGTCATTTATCATTCAATTTTTGGCCTACTCTTTCTTTTCCAAAACTCTCTCATATTCTGCAATATTCATTCTGAATATTGTTTATTCCTGGTTGCGGTTCTTAGTTCACTTTGTAGCAAATATTTTGTCGGTCTCTTTTTGTGCAAATGTAAGTGGAAAACATATAAGTTCAGAGTTCGTTGTATCTTGAAATCAGATTTATTGTAAGTTGGTGTACATTATCTAGTGGGGACAAATACCATCTTTAGGAAACAAGATTGTAATGCAACTCAAAGTATCAATTGTTCTGTATTGTTGGAGTAGGCTTCATCGCCAACATTCAATCCCTAAGCAATTTTTCTCCAATAGCCATTTTAGGTCGTTATTTTCTGAGTCTTATCAATTAAAGATGTATTGAGATTCAGATAAACTAGTCCGGAAATTGTGTGATCGAGAAGGATTCTACTCCAATAATGTCGATTTTAAATATTGCAGACTATTAAAGTGACAAGTGTCCTTCTCATGTTACAATTTTCTTGTTGATAGACTATTCAAGTTCGATGAACCAAAAGTGCTTTTTGAATTGTCTACGATTACATTGGGTTCACTCATTTCCTACGATTACATTGGCCACTGCATTATGTATAATTGACAACCTTGATATTACGTTGTAGAAAATAATGCATTTCAAAGGTCAAATCAAGCTACCATTAATTAGCCCATTAATCACATTGATAGATATGAAGCCCGGATATTTTTAGTTGGGAATTGTATTCGTATTAAATACTGATATTAACCCGATACTTGCACATACGTAAGAAACCACAATATTCACTTTATTTTTTATTTTTATCTTGGCAGGGTTTGGAATTACTCTAAACTTAATGCCGACTAGTCCTCGAAATACCAATCTAATATTCACTTGATAGACACAGATAGAAAGATGTAATAAAATAAATTTGGTAGTATATTGAATATTCTTATTGTATGATACTTTGTTTTTTATGTTTAGATTTTAACTAAAAAAAAAATAAACTTAAAAATAGCAGAAGGAAAATACAATAGTTTATCATCATCCTTATAAAGTTATATTTTAATTGTATCTTAATTGTACAATAGTGTATCTTAATTGTACTCGTATTTTATATTTTTAAAAAATAATTAGAATCATATCGTATTTGTATTTTATATCGTATTCGTATTTTATATCTGTATTCATGCTTCATAAAGGCCCACAAGAATCAATAACTATGCAGCAGCCAGAGCACGTCTGATTTTATGAAGTTCCCAAGGGCCATTAGGAATAGGGCAAATCAAAAGAACAAATGGGGATGGCTTTCATTCCCTCCATTACAGAGAGCTAGACATACTTCATTCACCCCAATCCTCTCTATGTGGATAGATCTAAACATAAATGTATTCGAAATCGTTCGATACATATAAACTATTTAGAAATGTCAAGCTCCGGCTTGGAGGGGTTTGTCCATAATGCTTAGAGTAACCCAATTCTCATTTCCGTTTCCAAATACCGCTTTTGAATAGTGTATTGCTGATTTAGGGTATTCATGTCAATTTACGTGCATCTAGATTACATTTTTGAGAGATTAATATTATTTTACACTAGCAAAGAACTCATTTAAAATCAACGCAAAGACCCCGTATAAACTGACCTGTGGAAGCCGATAACAATTAAGAGGTACATTATTTAAATAATTAATGGCACCTTAACTTGGTGAGCTCTGTCTTAGTTATTTGCAACCTCGTCTCCAAATCTTTTATAAGGAGTGCAAAGAAACTAAAATTTTAATTCACTAGTAATAGAATATTCAATTTGATTATTTAATCTCATGTATTTATTTTCAATTGACGCATGAAAATTATATCGCGCACTGCTTTTTAAAACATGTGTTATTATGCATCACAAACATAAATGTGACGCACCACAAGGAATTAAACACTGTTTGCACGTTCCCTTTTTTCTTTTCTTTTTTTTGAGATAGCGGAAGTATCCGGCCAATTTTGAAATTATTCTAATTTATTACTGACTAGTTCTCGAGGGATCAATTTCACCGTCCACTTGCGAGTGTCCTACTTAAAATCAAGATTTTCTCCCCATAAAAATTGATAGTATCTAAAAGTTTTCGAGAGAACATACCTAAAACTCTCAAGCCAAACTCTTGGGGTTCTTTTTGCATGCTCCAGCTGGTAACCATCCACACTGGATCTTTCCACCAAAAACCCAAGTCAGTCCTTAATCTATGATGCCACCACATGGAATGATCTTTCCCTTGATGACCTTGTCTCAATTGCACCGGATGATATTCTCAAATTCATCATCATGTTCTGAATACCGGATTAATTTGGATATTGATTTTTTTATTAGTACGGTATGTATCGGTATCGGTCATGTACTGGATACCGTATCGGATTTACCGTAACTATTAATACATATATAAATTATAGAGAGAAAGTCTAAAAAAATTAATCTTTTTCGCAACTCTTAAAAAAAAAAATTTGGTACCAGCCGATATGGCCAGTACGGCCAGTACCCAGTCGGTACGGGCCGTATTGAAAATAGTACGATACTAGAGGTATTTGATACCGTTTTTATGTCAAAATGGTACGTACCGACCAATACGGTACGGTATTTACAACCTTACATCATCATTCATCACCCCCACTTCTTCTTCTGCAACCTCCTCACGCCAAAAAATTCTGAAATTCAACTCAATCGTTCCTTCTCAAGAAATTAATTAAAGACGAAAAAATAATAAAATATAATACCAGAACTATACTTAAAAATGTCAAATATTAATACCCATGAGTTTTTACTTAAAAATAATAATGTAGTACAAAACCCAGCTTAATTCCCAAGAGAACTTGCACAATGCTCTCGCCCAGTGCTGCACCAAATCACTTTGACGACGGCTCCACCGCTTCCCGCCACCACGGAAGAGATTGCGGTCGCCGGTAATCATTAGGGTTCAGCCTTTTTCGTCCTTCGATTAAGCAAATCGCGAGGAATGTGGAGAATCAAAATCAAAGGGTAAATTCTCTCTCTATGCTGTATAGCGATATCCACGTTCGCAACTTTCCCTTTCTATTCTCTCTTATCTCCTTAATTTTGTGCTTCTCTATCTAGGTTACAGCTTGTAGCTTTCACTGTTCATGCATTTTCCTAACCGAGAGTTTTAATTTCAAATTGTAGAGAAAAATTATGCGAACAGTACTTGGAATTCCAGAACTATACTTCCATTCATTCATGGAAACAGAATTAATAGAAATGAAACAAACCGAACAGTACATTTACAAATTGAATATAAAATCAGAACATAAACAAATAGAATATGAAACTGAGCCGAGTCATGAGAATTCACATTTCTCTTAAAACAGATTCGCCGCCTCCGTGTGGTTGTTGTAGGATCAAATCAGCGCCTGTTACTTAGGATGAAATGACTCCTCAGTCGAAGGAAAATTGACTGTCGAACTTACTTTGTTTGTCTCTTTCACACAAAGAACACGAAATAGAATAGGGATTTTGTAGACAAAATTTCTCGGTACTCCAAAAATGTGGAATGATATATGAACATATATAGGAACGGACGGATCTTTGACATGCCGAAACTTTCTAGATCTTTGGGTGGTGGATATCAATGGCGTGCATGAATGAGGGACCTTCCAGTTGCCTCAAGAGTCCGTCCGGTTATCCCAAAAAATTATTCAGTTCTAGTTCAGTTCAAGTGTTGCAAGTATGAGCATGTGCTAAAGTCAGTTCAGGGAGTTCAATTCAAGTTTGTTGCAGAACCTCAAGTTTCAGAAATTTGTTTAGCTTGGTTTGGCTTATGCTTGAGATGAAGTGTTCAAGTAATAGTCTGGTAGCATGCAGGGTTAGTTGGTAGTATGGTTAGCTTAGTGTAATTCAGGCCTAGTCTTTAACTGGTAATTGGAAGGGAACGAGCGGGCAAATGAACTGGCAAGTGATTAAGAGCGAGTTAGAGATATTTTTTTAATTCAAGCAAAGAAAAAAATAAATAGGAGGTCGGCTGGGCATTGTAGGGAAAAACAAAATACAGAGCAGTACAAGTTCGCTGATTCTTCTTCATTTTATCGAGGGTGTTTGGGAGAGATTTTTTTTAGGTGTTTTTGAATTCTGGAATTTTGATTTTAAACTTTTAGATTCTGAAAACTTATAATTAGAATCTGCGAAGTGTTTGGTAGTATAATCAAATTATTGGATTGTAGATAAGTAATTGTGAGTAGAATGGTAACAAAATTTCAGAATCTAAAGTCAGAATTTCAAAAGTAGCTCCGGGCCTACTTTTGAGATTGTGGCTCTAAATGCCTGTTTTGAGAATCTCACAATCAGAATCTCATAATTAGAATCCCAAAATCAGCATCCCAAACATCTAAAAATCCCAAAATGAGAATCCCAAAATCCAAAAACACCTAAAAAAATCCCTCCCAAACACCCACATCTTCTTGAATGATATGGTAATAGAATCATAGAATTCCATAAAAAAAGCACCTCAACCAAAATGGCGAAAAGCACAACCATATCTCAGATACCCGACCACTATAATAACTAAATGACACAAACTAGTCCTATTGGGAAAAAATTATTCCTCAAACAGAGTCTTTCCTAGTAGGTTTACAAGGACAAGAGGATTGTTTTAAAAGCTAATTTAGTCGAATGAAAATATGGAACTATAGCTATGGAAAAGATAGAAGAAAATATGTTCATTTGCTTCAGGTTGGGCTCGATGCAAGCTTAAGAAAAGTATTATGCCTTCCTTTTAAGAACTAACATTGACATTACAATTATTTATTTTATTGTGCTTCCAAAATTGAGATCGTCATATCTTTCGCTGAACAAATTTCTGTGTTTTTGCGTGAAGTTTGATGTCGAACGCTCCTACTGGTTGCAAAGGCAGGTTGTTCCGGAGAGGGTAGGAGGGAAGCTTCATTGCAAAGCATCATTACGGCATTAGACATAGTCAGCTGATCGGCTGCTCTTTCTTGAACGCAAAGCAGCCCTATATGTGTGTATCTCATCATCATATTTGTGGAAGACATATGTTATAATACATGGTCCTTTACATCCTGTCCCCTGTCACTCTTCGACAAGTCCCATGCCTGTATATATATATAATAGCATTATCAGTATATTTAACTAGAAAGAAAGTTAAACATAAGAGGTACCAAATGGAGAATAGAAGAACTTAAGCATTGGAATGGCATTGTGGTGACTCACATATACAAGAAGATTGAGGAAGTTAGTGTGATAAAAGCCTGTGTTCCTTTTGCCACTCAGAATTTCTAACAACAGGACTCCAAAGCTAAAGGCATCAGATTTGATTGAGAAGAGGTCTTCCAAGGCGTATTCCAGTGACATGTAGCCGCTGTATATGAATTACTAAATCGATCACTTGAGGTAAATGTATGCAGAAATAAACTGTCTGGGTGCAAAAGACGCGAAAGTACTATGTGATGATATGAATTATGTTTCACTTACTAAGTGCCAACAATTCGATTTGTTGCTTGGGGCCCATTCCCTCCAAAAATTCTTGCGATCCCAAAATCAGATATTTTGGGGTTCATATCTTTATCCAAGAGTATATTGCTAGCTTTCAAATCTCTGTCGATAATCCGTACCCTTGAGTACTCATGAAGATAGACCCCAATTCTGAATTCCGCATTTGATCGGATCTGTCTGAATTGGATAGAAAAATTAGTAAATGGAATCATCTATGTACCCAGTATAGTTTCAAAGCGTTCACAAGCCTACGAATAATACAATAAGAGGTAATTCAATCTAATGAAATGTGGGAAGTCCAAACCGAAAAGGAACAAATCCAAGCTTTTGTTGGGCATGTACTCATAGATCAAAATCTTTTCATCTCTTTCATTGCAGCAGCCAAGTAGTCTCACAAGATTCTTGTGTTGAAGTTTTGCTATGAGCATTGCCTCATTTTGTAATTCCTCCAATCCTTGTCCAGATTTTCTAGAAAGCCTTTTCACAGCCACCTCATACCCGCTAAGTAATTTTCCCTGATACGTGGAACTTTTTATGTTTCGTTATAATGTGTATAAAACTAATTGGAAATACTCTATGAAAGTGACATGATAAATTCGAACACGACTCGCCTCCAAATTTAGCAAGTTACTGATGGAAAATCTTACCGTGTAAACAGGTCCAAAACCACCCTCTCCGAGCTTATTTGCATCAGAGAATTTATCAGTAGCGGCAGATGCACTAGCGAAACTGAACCGTGGTAGATCAACTTCTTTCTTTCTACTAGTTGGACTATTACTAGTTTCATTTAGCGTATTGTTATCAACTCCAATGCTTGTACCAAGATCAAATGATAATAAATCTTTGCCTGCTGCTGCGTAAATTACATACGGGTTAATTATTTGGAGTTTTTTTCCCAGTACCACCACAATATCGATTTGCCAAAATGAAATTGTCCTGCATGTTCAGTATTCATACCTCTCTTTTGTAAATTTCTCTTCCACATACTGTAAAAGAAGGCTATAGTCAGCAGGGTCATACAAATCGCAATTGCTAGGATTATCCATTTCCACCTCTTGCTTCTCGAGTACTTTCTCTTATTACCAGGAGCCTTGCTTTGTGAAACTGCAACAAGATACGATTATTTAAGAGATTTCTTTTGCCACTGCGTAATTTATAGCTCGTTTGCAATCGTTATCTGATACACAAACTTTATCAAATCGGTTTTTGTATGTGTAATGGACCGAGTTGGCACTTGGGCCGTTAACTGGGCAAGACCCAATGACCAAGCAAGTCCACTTGGCCAGACCAAAGCCTAACGTGGTCCTCTTGGTCTTGTGCAACTCAAGCAGGTGGACGTGATTGCGCCTGTTTTCACATGTCCTCCACATTGCTCGGCCCTGACATGTGGTATCTGAAGTGACGCCTGGTGCGTGATGTATGATGTCAGGGGGTAGTGACAGCTATTTATGACATCATGGGAATCATGCTCTACACATGCTAGCCTAGTGTCCAAGTTAGTTCCGACTATAAAGGGTACGGTACATGCTCTTTCTCTCTAAAATGGTACTTTTAGATTATCTTTTTTGTTGATGGACTGACTTAAGTATCAGAGTGCTTTTTGGCTGACGTCGATCGGACAACACTAACTAGTTGCTGCTTGTGCAGTTCTAGAGAGATTAGGAAAGCTTTCGGATCAAGGGTTAGATGATCGTCCAGTTAAAGGACTCTATAGTTTGGAATCATTATATCCTGCATTTTTAGTACTGAGGTAGTGCCTATGAACTTACTATGTTTGTTGTGTGATGGACTGTCGATGCTTAGTTTTTTAAATAGAGAAACTAAGAATTAACAAGCAAGAACACATAATAGCAACCAATAGGTAGCCGGAAAAATTGCCTAGCCTAAGACACTGAGATCTGGTGTATGTGGCGCGATAGGTACCTAGAGGAGCTCCTAAGGGATACACGGTATTCATTCAAAGTACAAAACTAGACTTGAGAGACCAATGAGGTCAACAAAGGCAAGATGGAAATGTACAATGGCGCTGTAGTGTGACTCTAGAATAAGCCCACTGGAAAAGCAAGATGTATGAAGTAGTCAAAGGCATTAATGATATTTGATAGAAAATATGTGTTTGTGACCAACAAATTTAAGAATGAAAAGGTCATGTACTCGTAAAAAACAACTAGAGAAGTACTTCAAAATGCATTAGACCATTGTTTGTTTAGGAAAGTGCGGGGCACTAGCCATTGTGGGTAGAAAAGGAAAAAACTAAATTATAAGGTTTATAATTGTTTAAACAGTGATCTTCTTATAGAATCCGGGGCGTTGGTGGTCTCCATTTCTTCCAGCCCCAAACACCAACGACACATCTCATGAGCACTTCTAATGCATAGACACAATTTTGTGATGCTATAGTTTCTCTCTATTTACTAGTGGAAGCCCTAGAGAAGCAACGTTGGGAAGAATGGAAAGGACTGATTTTCTTCTCTTCTAGCAACTTAACTTGGCACAGATCAAATCAGAAAAAGTTTCTACTATTATGTGCAATTAGAGCTACTCTCTATCTATTAGCTCTACCAGATACAATCGGGCATACCTAACTCGGAGGATGCTATCCTCACGTAGATGTCTTGCCCCTCTCCTTTGCCGAACTATATAATATTGATTAGGCCTCCAAACCATAGCAAGCAACCACTTCCTCCGTTGCGTATATCCAAATTTGCATAAGCCATACAAGAGTAGTTTCTCAAGCACATTCTCCCACATTCATCAAGTCATCGTCGTGTTGAACCATGAAATCCTTGTGTCAGGCAGTTTGACATCCGAATACTTGACAAATCCATCTCCTTCACCTTCGCGACAATCCAAAGGTGCCCTCCGAATACACCCATTTGACCAATTAAGAAGTTCCCAATCCTTTGGGTATTTGGGCACAAATTTATCCAAACACCCGCATATTGGGGAGAGAGCAAAATTGCATCTACCATAAATGCCACAGGATGCATACACGTCGCAGGTATCAAACCATGTAGTCCTAACGATGATCCATTCGCGGTTTCGATCAATCCATGTCAACTCTTGCACAACTCCGTCGTGACTCAACACCGTTCTAGCCGTGTTGTTCTGGACGTCGTAAGTGCAGTACACCCCATCCATATCTAAAGTATTATTGGAACTAAACCCATGGGCCTTTATGAAATTCTGGTACGAATTTAAACTCCCGCTAAAATGGACACCATTCCATGGTCCAGACCTGTACTTCTCAGTAGTACCCTTCCTTATAATCACCTTGAGCCGGATCATCATCGCTCTTCCATGACGAGTAGTACCAATCTCGACCAGTTAAAAAATTCTTCCCCAACTTCATACCAGGTAAATAAGTGTTCCCCGGATAATCAAAACTCTGCCACAAGAAATTCTCTTCTTTCATTTCATCGTTTGCATTTCTCACCACCAGATTTCCGGAATCAAAAAGTTGTCCAACCGGATCATGTGCTGATATCGAGGTATTAGAAGACCATATAATGGCATTGGTGTCATTAACAAGGACGAGAATTCCTGGACTCGTGAGGTTTAACAGTACACCTAATGTGTCGGAGAGTGGGATTTCTCTATTGGCAACCCATACCACAGTCGTATTTGATACTCTCTTGTACCATAGTCCCACGTACCGATTCTTGGAACTCCCAGGGCTGAAAAATCCCAGTTCAAAGATTCCACCTGTTGAAACTATGGTCTCACCATTTGCTAGGAATTTGGTTTGAGTAATGATGTCGACGGAATTGGAGGTGATTAAGATGGAAAAAAGAGACAACATGCCAAGAGGTATAACATATCCTTCCATTGAAATACTTCTCCTCATGTATCTGTCTATCATAAAATAGAGAGCCTTACTGTTTGGAGATTAGAATCAAATTGAACGTATTGCTTGGTCTAGCGGAGCGTGACGATTCCTTTTCGTCTTACCATTTTCCGAGTCCGGTCAAATAAAGTGGTTTGTTGAAATTGTGTACCATTACATTGCAGAAAAAGTGCATTCCAAAGGTCAAGTCAAGCTACCAATCACAAATAGTTAGCCCAAACAACTGTGTTCACTGACCGCTCTCAATCACGAATAGTTATAGTTAAAAGTTGTAACCGTATCGAATACCAATACTCACTCGATAATTATAGATACATATCCCAAAAGTGTCTACAATATAATTTTTATTTTACCTTTGACGTATTGAATACTTAAAGAAAAGTATTTATAATAGAAAAAAGTACAGGTTTTAACATGTTACATCTTAGATAGAAAGATGTAGTAAAATAAAATAATAACATTATTTTGTAGTATATTAAATATTCTTATTGTGTCATACGTATTTTTTTGTCATTCCCACTATTTCATTCACCTCAATTCCCTATTGTCACTAATTATTATATATGATCTTTGTTTAAGTGCTAACCAGAGGATAAATGCCCATGTAGGGACATTCTTCCCAAACCGAATCACTCCATGCACTGGACAATTTGCCTAAATGAAATTGTCCAGCAGGTTCCGTATTCATACCTCTCTTTCGTAACTTTCTTCTCCACGTACAGTAAAAGAAGGCTATAGTCGGTAGGGTCATAGAAATTGTAATTGCTAGGATTATCCATTTCCACCTCTTGCTTCTTGAGCACTTTGTCTTATTACCAGGAGTCTTGCTTACTGAATCTGCAACAAGCTACGATTTGTTAAGAGATTTCTTTTGCCACCGAAGAGTTTATATCTCGTCATTTACAATGGGGATCAGAAAACACATACTCATCAAATTGGTGTTTGTGTGTGTAGTGGGCCGAGTCAACACCGGATTTGAGTTGTTAACTAGGCAAGACCCAATGACCAAGCAAGTTTGATAGGCCAGACAAAAGCCCAACATAGTCCGCATGGTCTTGCGCAACCAGATTGCTTGGCGGCACA
>JABCMJ010010708.1:0-20209 GCA_014822125.1 Arbutus unedo | reverse complement strand
TTGATGATGTCCCCTTGAGGAAGCTTATAAGTTTCGATTATGTCAAACTCTGCAGGTGGATGTCCCTTTGAGGAGCGTACTAACATATTTTTTCTGAACGATTGGAGAAAGCAAAAGGTAGAAGAGCTACCCCTTGTCCTATGGGCATACAGGACTATGCCAAGATGATCCACAGATGTTACCCCGTACTCACTCGCATATGGGTGGGGGTGTGAATATTCTCCAATTTGAACTGCTCCAAGATCCTGCACAATGAACATCCAATTAGCGTTAATCGGGTTGTTTCCAACCTAATGGCACTCCAATGCTAAAGTCAGAACAATTGAGAGATTAAAGCACAATAGTGATTGCACAATGAATGATAACGTACCTGATTAATTGCCTATGATCGCTTATTTATAAGCCATCGAGTGCAATATTTGGTAACATAACCTTTAAGGAATATTTCCTTGTTTGGCAATATCAAATCGTAATCTTTCCATGAAGAACATCTTTCCAAACACAGTGT
Source organism: Arbutus unedo (assembly GCA_014822125.1). Taxonomy (NCBI): domain Eukaryota; kingdom Viridiplantae; phylum Streptophyta; class Magnoliopsida; order Ericales; family Ericaceae; genus Arbutus; species Arbutus unedo. Next base: position 19,701 of record JABCMJ010010708.1, on the reverse strand, counting down.
ATTCCCAAATTTGGCTCTGACCACATTTGCCCTTTCCTTTTTGGGGACCTACCCCTTTTCCAGAAGGTTCCCACTGCCCTAGCCAAACGGCAAGCCAATGGGTCAGCACGTGGCAAAGACCAAGCCTTCCTCGTATCAAGCCCGTCCGGTTCCCATGGTCGAAGCCCATGATGCCGAAGCCGGATTAATATCATTATGCCAACCTGTCTAGAGAAGGCCCATTAGGTCAACACGTAAACCCAAGCCCCATGCTGCCGACACGGCCCATGTTCCTCTGCCTAGTCTAATTCTCATTTGAAGGAAGTTCGGCCCTACTATTTTGGCCCTCCACAATAGCACCCCAGCCTAGTGTCAGCTTGGTTGGCGACTGGCTGACTTGTATGGTCGAAAGCATAAGGAGCTTCAACGATTTGGACATGTGTAATTGGAGGATTCGTCCTGTGTTAGGCTGTTGTTTCACCTCTACATGCATTGTATCAGAGGCATTAATTGCTAAGTGCACTAGATCCATCCATGTGTCGCCCATTCAATGACCTTTAGTTTGCGTCACTTCATTTTCCGCACGCCGTCTGATGCCTTATCTTTTTGAACGTATATGAGGGATGAGAGAGGGAGAAAAATCACTTTTCTCTCTTCCCCCCCTAGCACTGTTGCTACAGCTTGAGAAGCCTCGCCAGAATTCTCTCCTCAAACCTTCTTCCCATCGAATCTTCTATTTTCTAGGTAATAATCGTGAACTATTTTGCATGCTCTGCATTTGTTTGTTGTGTGATTTGGCATTTCTGCCCGTAGAACACTTTAGAGTGCCCATTTTTAGCATTCTTCGGCACCGTTTGCATGTAAACAATGCCTTTATTGTTGTCCCGTCACCTTCTCTGGTGGGTGACTCCCATTAATAAATTCTTTTCCATGACCCTATCTTGTCATGTCGATTAGCCCCAGATATTCGTTTTGTTTGTTCGGCACTTTTACCAAACAACTTCGGCGTCGGTCTTCTTGTCTTTGCTATTGACCCTTTGAACCCTTTACCTTTGATAGGTCTTCTTTATGGTGGCAAACAGAAGCAAGTTTAGGGATCGGTTCAAATCGCATGTCGACAAGGAAGTATTCAAAAATAGGTATGGCATTCCTTACGATGTGCATCTTTCGCTCCTAGAGCTCGGTGCGGCACCTAGTTATCGCCTACACTACATTCATATCCCAATGATGGCCATTATTGAAGGTGGAGTCCAGTTCCCTCTTCATCCCTGGCTTCGTCGGGCCTTCCATGAACTCAACCTTGCCCCCTTCCAAGTTTCCATCAACGTTTTTAGAATCATTATGTCAATCGTTCGATTGAAGGAGTAGTACGATTTTGATTTCGAGTTTTTTGACATCTTCAGTGTCTACACAGCCGCCCAAAATGCCAAGTCTAAAAGGCATCATTTTCAAAGTCGGTCGAGGTATGGATCCCTGGTCGTCAGCCTTCCTAACTCGGACAAATATGCCGAGGAAGTGCTCAAAGTCACCGGCAACATTGAGTTCTGCCCTGGTGAGGACGAATACCTGATCCCCTGTATCCTAGGAGTTTTAGGTATTCCTTACACTTCTCTTCAGCTTGTTAATTTTATTTCTGCATTCGGTATCTAATTTATGTATTTATTCTTTTCCAAACAAGAACGCTATTGGCAGCCTCAATTTAGAGTCCCAGCCTTCGTGAATTATTCAACCATTTCAAATTCTTGTCGATGATCGCAATGTGCCAGCGATCTTGGAATTTGAACCCCATTACAAGCATATGCTCGAGGACCAACACGCCGAGCAGGCCTTCCAGAGTAGATTTTTACAGTACCTCGATCGGTTAGACCTCCAAGCCGGCATTTCCCGTCGAACCGCCAAGTCTATCTCCTCACACTTTGTCGACCCCTCAGCATCGGCTACACCTCCCCCTCCGATGCTCACAATTCCTTCTCGGTCCACAACACCAACCGCTTCTCCCCCGACCAACCACAAGAGGGCTCGTGACGCATCTATTGAGGCTGTCGAAGATTCATCTCTAGTTCGGTCCCCTGCTTCTATCGAGGAACAGGTCATCGTCATGGCTGAGCAATGGAAGCCCTAGATGAAGGTCGATAGAGTTGAGGTTTGGAATGATAGCTCGATCGCCGATCCGGGGGTCACTCGTGTCCTAACTCGATCGGTTCTTCTGTTTAGGGATGCCGACACGATGCCGACCACCATGAAACCTCTCTACCAAAGGGCCCTCTTTGATGCCCTCTCGGTAAGTAGTTTATTCTGTTGAATATTTGTTTTAAAAACCCAAGTCTGTTTACTTATTGATTGTTTCTTTATTGCAGACCGTACATGCCCTCTTAGCTTTCGACAAGCATCTATCAGAGTCCACGAGGGTCGCTAGCCAATCTATTAACAAGCTGGCTACCGAGAAAGAGCTCCACAAGAAGATGGAGCTAAAGGTGGTCCAGCTCAAGGATGAGATCGCCACTCTCAACACGAACCTGGGCGTCATCCAGAGTGCAAATGCCGACCTGCTCAACGAGGCCGAAGAGCTAAGGAAGAAGCATAAAGAGGTGGCTGACAGGGCTTATAACATCTGCTTTGGTGAGGCTAAGGCTCAGTGTGAAGCTGAGCTGGTGAATTCGCAGGACATTGTCTATCGACGCAACTAGGTTGATGCGTTGAGGGCTGCGAAGCTTCTAGCTGACACCCTACTATTCAAAGCCCCTCCTCCCTTTCCGGTTGTCGCCCCGACTTCCATTCCTGTTGCTGACGGTTCCCGCCTGTTGACTCAAGATGACATGACTCCTGCAGCCGTTGAGGGAGAGGAAGGTCGTGCCAAGGGTGCCCTTTAGTTTTTTTTTTTTTTTAGATCTTTCTTGAGCCAATGCCGAACTGTGGCCATGGATTGGCTTTATTTTGTATATTTCTGTACTTGTTATGACAATTTTCTGCATTACTATTCTTTCGTGCTTGTTCATTTGGCCAAAGCACCTTCTTTATCTTTGCTTATCTCAACCAATATGCCTTGCATGTTTTCGATAGTTGTTAGGCCTATATTTAATTACTTCAGCCAATGTGCCTTTCATTTGGTCTGTAGTGGCCAAGGTGCCACTTTACTAATTTCCTCCCCCACTAAGGGTTTGGAAACTGCAAAAATTGTTGCAAACTCTTAATGGCTTAAGTATCTCGACTGCCCACCTATCGGCCTTAGGACTCCATGAATGAACCCTAGCCTTTCATGAGCTCCTCGGTCATCCGAGGTCAGTCTAGGGCTCCTTAAAACAAGGACCCTAACCTTGATTAATGAATCTTGAGTATCATAAGACATGTAAATAAAAAGAATAGAAAAGGCTAATAGTAATATTTTCTAAGGTTGACTGCATTCCAGGGTTTCGGCATAGGTTTGCCGATCGTGTCTTCCAATCGGTAAGCCCCTGCGCCAATCAACTCGGTGATTTTATAGGGCCCTTCCCAAGTGGGGTTGAGCTTTCCATCTAACTACTTCTATGTATTGGCCATAACCTTCCGTAGTACCAAGTCTCCAGTCGAAACATTTGCTGTCGGACCCCTTGATTATATCCCTTGGCAACTTCTTGTTGATAGGTGGTAAGACGAATGCGAGCTTGGTCGCGTCTTTCTTTGGCCAGGTCCAGATCTTTTACAATGTCTTGGATGCTTTGATCCTCGTTGAAGTGAGCAGTCTGAATGGCTAGCAGCCCTGCTTCTAGTGGAATGATGGCCTCTATGCCGAACGCTAGGGCAAATGTTGTTTAACTTGTGAAACGCCGGGGGTGGTTTGATATGCTCAGAGCACACTTGGGAGCTCCTCGGACCATGTTCCTTTGGTGGCCATCAACCTCTTTTTTATGCCAAGACCGCTGTCCTGTTGGAGGCTTCAGTTTGACCATTTCTCTATGGTTAGCAAGGTGTGGATTTGTAGAACTTGATCCAGTGTTCAGCGCAAAAATCGGTGAAGAAACCCCCCACAAATTGAGCCCCATTGTTTGAGACGAAGGCATAGGGGATGTCAAACCTGCAGACTATGTTTTTCCAAGCGAAGCGTTTGATATCCTTCTCTTCAATGGTGACCAGAGGCTCGACTTCCACCCATTTGGTGAAGTAGTCGGTGGCGGTGATGAGAAATTTAAACCCTCATGGTGCTATCGACAGCTTCCCCATGATATCTAGTCCCTATTGCGCGAATGGCCATGGGCTAGTCAGAGGGGTGAATGCTTTGGCAGGCCGCCGAATGAGCAGAGCAAAGCATTGGTACTTGTTGCACTGTTGCACAAATTTCTACACTTTGGCCATCATTTTCGGCCACTAGTAGCTCTAGGTAATCGTACAGTGGGCTAGTGACCATCCTCCAGAATGGTAAACACAACTACCGGCATGAATTTCGTACAATACCTTCTCGGTCATGGCAGGGTGATGAACACAGTAGAGGTATGGCCTGGTGAACACAGTAGAGGTATGTCGGGAGAGAGCCATAATTGGGCGGACTTGTGTACTATGTGTTGTGCCTTTTTCTTATCGGTGGGTAGTTTGTCATCCTTCAGGTACACAATAATAGGGTTCATCCAGCTTGGCCCATATTCGCTCATTAGAACCTCCATTGACTGTGGGGGCTCAATGCTTGGCTGAGCGAGGGTGTCAATGGAAACTATTCGGTGACCGTTGACTTTCACAGCCGAAGCCACGCTTGCCAATGCGTCGGCATGTGAATTCTACTCTCGGACAATTTGCTCAACCTTGAGCATGCGAAATTTCTGAATCGGCTCAATAACCTTGCTCATATACCTGCCCATCCGTTCGTCCCTAGTTTCGTATTCCCCAGAAATTTGATTCATGACTAGTTGTGAATCGCTATGGATGACAAGCCCCTGGCGCCGACGACTTTGGTTGTTCTGAGGCTGGCCAAGAGTTCCTCATATTCGGCTTTGTTGTTGGTTGCGTGAATGTCCAACCGAATGGCATGCTCATGGAGTACACCTTCTGGAGACACCAGAAGCACTCCTGCTTTGGTGTCGTTGTCGTTGGACTCTCTGTCCACATATAGTGTCCATTCAATTCCATCGACCCCTGCCTTGTGAGTGTTTGGTCCCATCGTTCGTTCAGCTAGCGTCACGACCATGTCTGATTGCGGTTTGAATTTGGCCATAAAGTCAACCAATATCTGTGCTTTGATGGCTGTTCAGGACTGATATCTAATGTCGAAGTTGCTGAGTTCGATAGCCCATCGAAATATCCTCCCTAATAGGTCAGCCCTTCTGATGATGGCCTTTAGAGGGTATTTGATAGGAACAATGATTAGATGCCCTTGGAAGTATGGGGCAAGCTTCCTACATGCTACTATCAGGGCCAAGGCAAGTTTTCCAAGTGGTAGATACCTAGTTTTGGTGCCCAGCAAAGTCTTGTTTGCATAGTACACGGGGCTATCTCTGAAGTCGGTGTGGCGCACTAGCAATGAGCTGACTGCATGGGGGGATAAAGCCAGATAGAGGTAGAGGGTTTTGCCGACCGTTGGCTTTGTCAAGAGTGGTACCGAGGTGAGGTATTCTTTGATCCAAATGAGGGCTTCATCACACTCCTCATCCCAAAGGAAGTGATGATGGCCTTTCTTCTTCAAGCACTCAAAGAATGGTTGACATTTATCAGACGACCGCTAATGAATCGATTGTGTGCAGCAGCCATAACAGTGAGTTTCTGTACTTCTTTGACGGTGGTCAGCAGGGTGAGCTGCTGGATTGCCTGTATCTGGTTCGGATCGGCCTTGATTGTTTTACATCTCACCAGATGTTCGAGAAACTTCCTAAAGCTGACACCGAAGCACTTAGATGCATTTAGGCTCAGCTTGTGTTCTTTGAGTATATCGAAGACCTCCTATAGGTCCCATAGTTGGTTTTTGGCCTCAGTGCTCTTGACCACCATGTCATCAATATAGGCTTCGATGATCTTGCCAATCTGTTTTTGGAATATCTTTGTTACCATTCGTTGATATGTCGCCCCTGCATTCTTCAAGCCGAAGGGCATGGCCCTAAAACAGTAAAACCCCCTTAGAGTAACAAACGCCGCTTTATCTTGATCGGGAACATACATAGCAATCTGATGGTAGCCCCTGTAGGCATCCATAAAGCTCATGCGCTCATGGCTGGCCATGGCATCCACTAACTAGTTGATCCTCGGCACGAGGAAGCTATCCTTCGGGTAGGCATCATTCAAGTTGGTGCAGTCAACACAGACTCACCATGTGTCGTTCTTCTTTTTAACCACTAGCATGTTTGCTAGCCAGTTGGGGTACTGCACCTCCCTGATGGCGCCCATCTCCAATAGTTTATTGACTTCTTTTACTACAACGTTCGTATGGGTGACGGCCGATCGACGAGCCTTCTACACGACTGGCTGACGAGTCAGGTCGACCTTCAATTTGTTACAAATAAACTCAGGGTCGACTCCCGACATCTCGTATGGTGTCCAAGCGAAAATGGATATACTATCGATCAGAAACTTCACCACTACCACTTACTCATGCTCGTTCAGGGATGAGTTGACAAGGGAAAATTGATCTGGATTGTCATTAATCGAGACAGTGATCAGCCCCTCTACATGCCAAAGTCTTCTAACACTGGCAAGTCAGTAGTTTTAACCTAGTTACCTAGCTCCGGGGTAGACTTTCTTTTTACCATGACAATGTAGCACTCCTTGGCTGACGCCTGGTTGCCATATATGCTCTCCACTCCGTTCGGCCCAATGAACTTGAGTACATGATGATAAGTGGAAGCCACCGCCCCCAACTTATGCACCCATTCCTTGCTGACAATAGCATTGTATGGCGATGGGACATCCACCACAATCAATTTTGTTAGTAATGTCACCGACCCCGCCACCACAGGGAGTGTAAACTTGTTGAGCGGCCAGACTGGGGCTCTGTTAAAACTAACCAACGGCACTTCCGTTGGTTGAGGATTGGTTTCTTTGTACCCTATCTTTCTGAACAAGCTGTAATACATAATTTCGGCTGAGCTACTGAGATCCACCAGGATCCTTTTTATGAACCACGCATCAATTTCCAGTTTTATCACCAAGGCGTCGTTATGTGGACGCCGCACTTGCTACAAATCTCTGTCTGTGAAGGCGATGATCCTTTCTGGCTCCTTCTGACGTTTTCCACAGGTCGATGCCACGCTCAAGACTTCTTGTTCTGCAATGAGTTGTAGTTCGGCCTTAAGCCTTTCTTCTTTTGTTGGGTCCATCATGTCATGGATGACATTAATGGTTCAAGCCTCTTCAGCATCAACTAGCCAAACCCCCTCAGTTCTTACCTTGATGTGGATCAGCCAAGAAGTCTTACCTTGATGTGGTGCTTGGAAGTACCATGGCGTGACGAGGATGTCACGGAATCAGGTGCGGGAGAATGTCATGGACTGCCAACTTTCATGACATTGGAAGCCCTATTTTGGAGAGGTCCAAAATATGCTGAAAGCTGCTTTAAGGCTCAAAAGGATGCTAGAAAATTATGGAATATTCTAGAGTTATAAGGAGTCTTCTACTTTGTTCTTAGAGTTGTGTAGAATGTTTTAGGACATAGTAAAATGGGAAAGCTCTAGATCTTTCCTAAGAGTTACTTGAAGCCTATGAAATGGTGGAAGGGCTCATTTGTGAGGTAGTTGGAGAGAGCTAAGCTTATGAGAAAGCTTGTGAGCTATAGAGAGAGAGTCTTGTATAGCTTGTCTTGTAAAGGGATTGTTTATAGTGAAAGAGCTTTCTTACCCTAAATCTCTTGTCTTTGAGAGTGAGTGTGTGTCTCACTTGGGTGGGTTGGGTAGGATTAGCTCATTGGGACAGGCTGACTTGGGCATCAAATAAGTGATTTGCCTGAGTGTCGCACGGTGCACACGTGCTGAAATTTTTGGGCCATGACAGTTGGTATCAGAGTTTATTCAAAGGCAGGCATACATGGCTACATCGGGGGATGAGTGTGGTAAGGCTGATGGCATGGGTGTTGCCATCAAGACAAAGAAGCCATCCACCAAGGATACTTTAGCAGAAATGGAAGCCCGACTTGAGAGCATGGAGGAAGTCGTGGCAGAAAGGCTCGACAGGCTAGAAGGGGCATTGGTTGGCCCGAACAAGCCCAAGAGCCAAGTTGCAGATTTTTACACATACTTTGCCGACTTGATTGTTCGGGTGGAGGAGCTCGAAGAGAAGGTAGGGACCTTCGAAGAGCAACTAGTGGCATTAAGGGCTAGCCACGAAGAAGCCCTCGATAAGCGGTTGGCAAATATGGAGGTGGAGTTACAACTTTGCGAGAAGGCCATCATTGCATCAAGGGGTGGTGAGACGAGCATGCCAAAGAAGAAGGCTCGAGCACCAGAACCTAAGTGTTACGATGGTGCAATAGATGCCCAGAAGATTGACAACCTCATATGGAGCATGGAAAGGTACTTTGATAATCTCTATATTGAAGATGAGAATGAAAAGGTACAAACGGCCACCATGTACCTCATAGACACGACAATGCTGTGGTGGAGGAGACGATATGGTGGCAAGGTGAAGGGGTTGTTTACGATTGAGACATGGGCTAAGTTCAAGAGAGAGTTAAAGAAGCACTTCTACCCTGAGAATGTGGAGTTTTTGGCATTCCGTAAGCTCCGCAAGTTGAGGCATGAAAGCTCATTAAGGGACTATATGAAGGAGTACTCGGCTCTACTCCTAGAGATTGTGGACATGGGTGAACGTGAGGCACTATTTGGGTTCATGGATGGCTTGCAACCATGGGCGGCACGGGAACTACAAAGCAAAAGGGTCAATGACATGGCGACCACGCTTGCTGAAGTAGAAAAGTTGGAGGACTTCAAAGTGCCGGCTAAGCCAACAACTGATGATGAGGGGAGTGACAAGGAGTCCCGTAAGGGCAAGTATGGTCACAGCAAGAGGCATCACTCCATGAAGAAACATGGCCAGGAAAAGAAGATTAAGTGCTTTTTGTGCAGTGGGCCGCACTTGGCACGATATTGCCCCAACAAGGACAAGCTTAATGCCATGAAAAAGAAGAAGAAGAAGTCGCGGGAGGATTCCGATAGTGAGAGGTCAAGTTCTTCTGATGGGGAGAACCTACTTGGGAGTGTTCAACTTCCTGGAGCAATCACCAAGAAAAATGAGAAGAAGGAGAAGACCAAAAGCATCAAGAAGAAGGACGTGTTGTACGTGGAGGTGAAGGTGAACGGGATTCCCTCTAAGGCATTGATCGACACGGGAGCCACAAATAACTTCGTGAGTGTGGATGAGGCCAAGAGGCTAGATTTGAATGTGAAGCAGGACAAGGGTTGGTCCAAGCCAGTGAACTCGGAGACCAAGCCAATCCAAGGAGTTGTTCAAAGTGCTGACCTTGCCATTGGGAGTTGGTCGGGACAGGTAGAGTTCTTAGTGATTGAGATAGATGATCATCCGATGATACTCGGGATGAATTTCCTACGAAAGTCCAATGCGATACCAATCCCTCATATGGCATCAATACTGCTATTTTCGAGAGAGGCCCCATGTAGCGTTCCTTTGATAGAATGGAGTTAGCTACAAAAGGAGAAGACCCTAAGAGTAGTCCAAAAGGTTAGAGAGCTTGACAAGGGCAAAGAGGTGAACATGGCTTCACCAAGTTCAAGTGGATCAGACAAGAAGTCTTACCTTGATGTGGTGCTTGGAAGTACCATGGCATGACGAGGACGTCACGAAATCAGGTGGGGGAGAATGTCACGAACTGCCAACTTTCGTGACATTGGAAGCCCTAAAAGTTGGTAGAAGCTTGGAGACAGTTCTAGGATGCTCAAGAAGAGTTCAGAAAGGTCCGAAAGGTCAGGGAGGAAGCTAGAGAATTGTGGAAAGGTCCAGAATGTTACAGAAGATGCTAGATGCAGCTGGAAGATTCTAGAGAGATCCAGAATATGCTGGAAGCTGCTTAGAGGCTTAAGAGGAAGCTAGAAGATTACAGAATATTCTAGAGTTATAAGGAGTCTTCTACTTTGTTCTTAGAGTTGTGTAGAATGTTCTAGGACATAGAATGGGAAAGCTCTAGATCTTTCCTAGGAGTTCCTTGAAGCCTATAAAAGGGTGGAAGGGCTCATTTGTGAGGTAGCTGGAGAGAACTAAGCATATGAGAGAGCTTTTGTGCTAGAGAGAGAGAAAGTCTGTGTGTGTCTCACTTGGTTGGGTTGGGTAGGATTAGCTCATTGGGAAAGGCTGACTTGGGCATCAGAGAAATAATTTGCCTGAGTGCCGCACGGTGCACAAGTGCTGAAATTCTTAGGTTGTAACACTAGACAAGTGTTACTTGAGAAACGTATATTCATACTTAAGAAAAAGTACTTACTGAACTGAGTGATAGCTCAAACAAATGTTACTCGAACAAAGCATCAAAATAATTTGTGGTAACTCGGGAAAAGTTTGCGATTAAACAGAAAGACACATCGTTGAAAACAAACAAAACCAAGATCAGCTACAGAAGCCACCTTCAAAGCCACAAGGCAAAAACTAGTTCAGCACACAAATGCCAACCCAAAACAACAAAAGCAAAGAAATTATCATGCAAGAACATCATCCAGAGGATCCTTCTCCCTCTCAATGACGTTGCCGACATCAGCAGCCCTTCGATCATCGACAGTCAAATTGGTTATCTCGGCACCTAATGCCTTTGCATCAGCAATAGCTGGGTCCTCTTCAGCAAACTTAGATGAATGAGGGACCTCTTTGGACAGAGGATAATCCTCAAGCACATTGCAAACCTTCAGAGATGCCTTCCAACCAGCAGCAAAAAACTCTTCCTAGAGGTCAGGGATCTGGTATGTCATAAAATCCTTAGCAGATTCATCCATCCCTTTATTGTGAACATCAGCTCGGAGTTTAGAAATCTCCTCATCATGCTTTGATTTCATATCAGTCACCTCAAAGAGTAGGTCAGCAACTTTCTTCTTCTCCTCAATAAGTTGATAACTAAAAGAATCAGATCTCTACGCAACCTCCAAAGCCTTCTTCTTATGGTCATTAGCCTTATCCTGGGCTTTAGAGAATTTGAGCTTCCAAAGCGAACCTCAACCTGAACCGACCTCAATCATGTCTCCTGATCTTGGCTCTACCCAAGACATAGCATGACCTTCTGAACGGCCTGCACGAATAGCACACATCGTAAGAAATAGAGCAAGAGTGAGGGAAGATATGAGATAGAACATTTAGAAAAATGCTATGAGCCATAGCAGTCCACATCAGAGTGTAGTCATTAGATTCGATGTCGGGTTCCACGTCCCTCGGCAGCAACATTGCATCTACAAGGGCTTGCACAATGCCATGTCTGCCGCAGTATCAGCCACAATTGTAGGAGTATGACCATTAACCAAGAGGGAGGGAGCCCACAGATTGGTCTTCTTGGAAGCCCTAGGCTTCCCCCTGGCCTTGGAAGAATCAACAGCATAAGTCTTCTTCAGCCTTTTCTTCGTATGATTGACAGTCTCATCGGCTGTATCAATGATCAATAGAGTAGCCACTTCTAAAGCACCAGAATCTTTAGCCTTTTGTTTGGCCTCAATGGCTCCAACCGGCTTCTTGGCCTCAGAAGCTCCAGCCTTTTTCTTCTCCTCAGTACCAACTCTTCTCTTCTACCTAGGTTCAGCATGTCAGGATTTCTAGACATAATATCTCAATCATTTTCCTTCTCGTCCTCAGTATCCTAAACCGATTGAGTTCGGGGCTAAAAGTTACCCATTGAAGACAAAGATGCAGATGAGTTTGATGCACCCCCTACAACGGCAACAATAACACGTTGATGGTCTCTAAGATAAAACAATGGGACACCTTCAGGAATAACAAGGTTGGTCCCAGTAGTGATCGCAACAGCAACGTGAGCTTTGTCCTTAATATAACCCTAATATGATGGATTGCACCGAAGGAGAACTTCGGCAGATCTAGGTGCTATCTGACCTTCGATGCCTTTGTAACCCAAAACCTTCTTTAGATCCTGTGGGTGAGTGGCATTGATCCGACCTCATTTTACATTAGAAGTTGCAGACAGAAAAGAAGAACACAAGTTACAAATCTATGCCAAGAGGGCATGAAGATATATCAAAATAAAGAAAAAGAATTAACAAGGGTACCCGAAGCAGCAAGGCATAGGAATCTATGTATGTTCGGGTTCTTCTGAAGAGACCTTCCAATTCCCAGAAACAATCAAAAAATAATCATCATTCGCTCTGTTTGAATTGATTAAATGGGTGACTATTTTCTCTCAACCTCTATTGGATTTTAGGTACCACATTTCATCAACATGATAAGTCATATCGTAAGATTTCCCAGAGACCAAGATCAGCATCATAGAGTTTGTTCAAATGAGCAATGCCCATGATTATGCAGTACGTGTTTATTGAGATCTACATCGGGTTTAGCCGATACCAAACTAAAACCCTATGAAGCAAAGGGTGGAGAGGAAACCTCACTCTGCCCTCAGTGATGGCCATTAGAAGGCTATGGATCGAGTCCTCCTCTCGTATTTCAAGATAAGTTTTGGGTTTGTTAATTTCTACGACTACATCATCTAGAATATTATAGTGACAACAAAATTCAACTATGCTTGTCGGAGTAGCGAAGCGTCGATACAAGATTCTCATACTAAGGGACGAGCAGATGACAAAAAGCAAAAGACGAAGAAAATGAGGAGTTTTCAAAACACTTACAGACAGCGATGAAGAGAACAATGAACAGTGACAAGGAAGAGGGGGGAAATGGGAATACAAAGGGAATAAAAGAGGAAAAAGCATTTTTGCTATCTGCCCTTGGATTTCAGATTAATTACCAAGGGACAATCAAATGGCGCACCTAGCAAGCGCGGGAAGTGCATTCTTTCCATAAAAAAGTTGACACGATGTCATGTCGCACTTAATAAGACGTTGTAGATTCCACACAACAGTTACACAACTATCAGATTCAACAAAAATATCCCATGAGACGAATTGTATAGCTTCACCTGCTCCTTCGGTATTGCGGACAACAGCCGAAGCTAGGGGGCAATTGACGAGGGTAAAACTTAAATGAGAAATATACAAGTTCTCCCCCTCATAAATGATTTAGTTCGGCAAGGAACTACGATGATATTAGGCCCCACGTGAAGTTATAGCCAACCTAAGAAAGGTTATTGATACTATAATTGAGTCGAGAAGGCCAAATATGTGACCATCTGATCTAAGGAAGATGGCTTGGTAAGCACCCAACCTAATGAAGGCGGCCTGACATACTGCCAACTTGAGAAGGGCGGTCCAAGATGCCATCGACCGAGAAAGGCAATGGGTGACCATCAGTTCGAGATAAGACACATTTCCAAATGAGTCGAGATACGACACTAAACAGATATGGATGAGAAATCCATGACCAATTTAATTGGTATGAGAAGTATTAATTAAATAAAACTCTAATGGAAGAAGATAACTGCTTGATAGAGATCAAGTTAAAGTTATCTAATTAGTGGCCAATCAAAAGACACTCCACTTCAGTTAGTGTTCTAAGACAATTAGGATAGTTCAAGGGTCTATAAATAAAGCTCCAAGCCAATTGAGTGAGTTACGCACTAATTCACTAGCTAATTGAGAAGATTAGCCTGACTTATATTCATCCTTGTGAGCTTTGCATGACTTAAGCATCAGAGTGCATTCCTGCCACAGTGACAGAGGGTTTTATGATGGTTTAATGTTTTGTAGATCACAAGTCCACCATATTGCCAGAACATTATTTTTGCTGGATAGTGGGATCCCAGTTTTCCTCCTTGATTGAGAAAATCAACCCCCAACAACTGCTTTGGTTCCCTTGTATTTCTTGGTGAACAAGAAGGGTTGAGAAAGGTTGGTTAAAATCTCTCAATTATTGTATGTGATAACATATTTTATAAGAGAACTTTGGATGGATTGATTTTAAGATTCTAGAGCAAAGTTGAAGCCTTTAGAGTCATGGCCGAGGTCCATGAAGGTTTATGTGGAACTCATCAATCTAGAGTTGAAAAAGATAGGTTAAAATCTTTCAATTCTTGTATGCGATAACATATTGTATAAGAGAACTTTGGATGGATTGATTTTAAGATTCTTGAGCAAAGTTAAAGCCTTTAGAGTCATGGCTGAGGTCCATGAAGGTTTATGTAGAGCTCATCAATCTAGAGTTAAGATGCCATGGTTGTTGTGTCTATATGGGTATTATTGGCCTACAATACTTAAAGATTGTATATACTGTGCCAAAGGTTGCGAACCATGTCAAGCAACTAGACCGCTAAAATACGCACCAAGTGTTGAACTTCAGTCTATCATTGAGGGCCCTTTTAGATTGGGCAATGTATATGATTGGAATGATTTACCCCCCGTCATCTCAGGACCATAAATTTATATTGGTCACCACTAATTATTTCACTACATGGGTTGAAGCACAAGCTTTTAAAAGTGTTGATCAAACTCAAATTCAAGAGTTTTCGAAAAACATTATATAGAGATTTGGTGCACCCCGAACAATTAATGTGAATAATGGGAGTATCTTGGAAGGAAGTCAAGTTAAAGTCTTTACAGAAAGAACATTGGATTCAATTAGTGAATTCTATTCCCTATTATGCTTAGTCAAATGGCCAAGTATCTTATTAAAAAGAGAATTCAAAGGACGGTGCAGAACAATCGTAGGGATTGGCACAACCTTTTGCTTGTTACTTTGTGAGCCTGTAGAACCTCGAAGAGGTCAAGTACTAGAATTACATACCCCTTATGCTTTGACTTATGGACATGATGCAATTCTTCTAGTAGAACTCATTGTAAAGTCTTTGCGGGTGGCTGCTCAAAATGAACTCGGTATCCATCCATACCATCAAGCAATGAATATGGAATTGGAAAACATCAATGAAGAGAGAATCAAAGCTCTCAATCATATATCCTAGTGCAAAAGGCTAGAGTAGCCAAATATACTCCATAAGAAAGTCTGTTATAAAGGCTTCGATGAAAGAGATTTAGTATGGTGACTTGTTTTGTTGATTGGGTCTAGGAAGGCTGGATATGGTAAATGAGCACCCAATTGGGAAGGGTCATATTTAATTCAAAGTCTCCAGGAAGGAGCATACCATTTAAAGGATATGGACAATGACGTTTATTAAAGAAAAATAAATGATAAATACTTGAAGCCATAGTTTTCAACTATTTGGAAATCTTTTCAGTTACGAAAGTAATTCCAGAAATTGACAAATACAAGTTATCAAGGAGTTACTAGATTACATTCATGGGAACAAAGCACCTTCATATACTCTAATAGTCATCCATGATGGCATGATCATGTCATTTTTCTTCAACTAAAATGGTCTAAAAAGGGATCTCACGTTGTATTTTGTCACATTGTTCATCAACTTGGTTGGCCACGTCGTCCAATGTTAATGAGCCTATGGAAAAAGACTAAGTTACTTGTGTGAGCACAACAATTAAGGCAGTTTGGTGAAGTTTTACGTCTTTGGCAATTCAAGCATGGAATTCATAGGCATAGCAAGCTTGCAAGTATTTTTTTAACAACTTTGACTCGAGTTTTTTCTCTTTCCCTAAGCTTTAAGTTCATACAGTTCTTTAAAAGAGATAGAAAGCGGTCAATGTGTAGTCAAAAGCTAAGATATTCGAATAAAGATAAAGCTTGTAGCATCTTAAGATCCGATCTTAGAAGAAGCCTACAACATGTTTTGAATCCTGACAACATATCATATGCTATGAATAAGCAAAAGAAACTCAAATAAAAGATAAAAGGAATTCATATGCCTGCTTTACATGTTCGAGCTCGACAAGGGGATTCAAAATCGAACGTTGTTCAAGTAAAGCTTTTGCTTTTTTCAACAGGGCTTCCAAAAGCGAAAGGAGGACGATTGGTCTTTAAATTGACTGTAATTTGAAATGCTTCAAATAAATCTTTCAACTCTTTACTTCTCTCTTTTTCATAGGAGTTTTGAGCAGACTATGAAAACTTGACTCTTTATGATGATAGGCGTTCTCCGAACCTGCCCCAGTGGAAGATGAAGGTGGAAGGTCTTGCATTTTCTAGGCAGAGCAGGTTCTACTTCTTCGATAAGTTCTTCTTCAATCAAAGGAATGTTGGATAGAACTAGGAAAGGTGATGATAACTTGGAAATTGAGGAAGCTGAGGATAAAACCACCTCATCCTCATCAAGATCGATGTAAATTGGACCTTCTAGTGTGACTATTTTTCTCTAGTCCCACTCTAGGTTTGGTGAGGTATCTCTCTAAAAACATCCATATGTATCATTAAAAGATGTTTGTTTTTCAAAGAAAGCTAGAAGGAAATATTTATACCTTGTTGATAGAGGATGGTGGTATGTTTGTCAGAACTTCTTGGTTAATTGTTGGGATAACCTCCTCTTCAAAAGTGTTATCTACAATTTTTTGACCATGAACCTTTGAGGGAGACATGTGAACAAAATTATGTTCAATGTTAGCTTTTGGAAGGGAATTATGAGGTGGTTCTATCACACAAGTGGCGTCTCCTGTCTGAAAACATGGAGTCAATATCTCGAATGAATGGATGAGCTGTGAAATCTAAAAGCATAGGTCTATTGCCATGGATGGGAGCGGCAGTGCTTTCCTATGTTGCTAGGTTTGCTTGAATTTGTGCTTCCATCTCTGTTTGGCCTAGGCATGAGAAAGTCTAGGGCCACTAAGGTGTATTGGAGGAGCTTCTCTAGTGATTTCTACATCTTCTAAAGACATAGGAGTTTGTTGATCTTTTGTCTCCATAAGTTTTGATGTAGTGACAAATTTCTTTGGAAGCTTCGTCTTTTGGGGTTTGCTTTTAGACAAGCCTTTATGTGCGGAAGTTCTATGCTTAAGAATTTGTTCTTTTAAGTGGCGCCAAGGTTTCTTGATCTTGTATTACAAAAAGAAAATGTTGAAGAGGATCCACTAAAAAGAGGTGTCAGTAAGTGAAATGGAAATCGAAGCTAGTTACAAAGTGAGAATAATGTGGAGAATTACCCAACGGAACAGCTTATCCGTCTGTACTTTTTTTGGGTGTTCAAAATTTGTGAACCTTGTTGCTTGCGGTGTTTTCTTTTAAACATAAGAACAATTTCTTCTTATTCAGCTTCATTTTCGGTCTCTACTATGGAAACTAGATTTGGAATGCATTTAGCAGTGCATGAAGTTGCTGTAGCAAAAAAGAAGAGTTTAGCATAAATGGAAGTAGAAGTAATCAACTTCAAAAATGGTAAACCTAACAGACCTGCTCTAGTAGATGTTCTGGTTTTTAAGATAGCCAAAGTACGAAACACCTGATCTATGGGTCCTATTTTAATGGACAGAACATCACAAGAAAAGTCCAAAATTAGGTGAAAGGGTCCAAAATGTTTCAATCTGGATGTAATGTCATGACAAGTAAGAGTTTCTACATAAATAAATCTCTCCGAGGGTTGGTAGGATATTTTTGGATTGATTGCTAACCCTTTCAATGGCAAGTTTTTCCCCGTTAATTGTGGTATGAGAGTTTGTTAATCAGGACCTATCAAAAATAGGTCCAGATTATTGTACCACCAACAAGAAAACCTCTTAGTAGCACATGCTTCTCCTTGGCCAAAGTCAACAGACTTGAAATTGACTATTTGGCCTCGGCTAGCTAACATGGAAATAGAGAATCGCTGAGAGATGGATTCTACTATTTGGTCACCACCATCGCAATAGGAAAGAGGTAAAGATTAGTCGAGATCAAATTGTCAAGAAACTTGTAAAATATAATATGGTTCGGCAAAGTATTTCGACTCACATGTGAACTTAATGTTAGGGTTTTATACTAAACACCATGACTTTATGAATAGATTAGATTATTTATTTATCAGTTATGCATTTTCTTGATGAGAATCTTTATGGGCGATATTTACATTATATCATATCATGTTGTCTATTGGTGTCTCTTATTCCACATAGTAGACATTCTGGTGTGTAGAATTCGGCTTACACAGAAATAATCAGATTATCACTTATTACACCACCAACAGGACTGTAATACTGTATTTCAATACGTCTATCTTGACTATGGAAAATGGTTTAGTTTCAAATCATTATGTTAGTACACTTTTTGTGTGTCGAAGAAAACCACTTTGAGGTAATTATATTTACATTGACTATATAAGACAATTTGCACTACATGGTTATTATGAATGTTTATGCTCTTAACTCAAACATAATTAATAGATGTGCACATTTAATGTTATTGGCTTTGATTCATTATAAAATGAGGTCTTGTGGGTCAATAGTCTTGACTATTGATGAGTTTGGTCACAATACTAAATTTATGATAAATGTTGATTATTAATGAAATACACGTCCTAATATAAGGATTGATGATATCCACTTGAGGAAACTTATAAGTTTCAATTATGTCAAACCTTGTAGGTGGATATTAGTATCTCACATAACGAATAACTTAAGTGGAATGTCTCAAAATATTTTATAGATGTTGATTAAATATATGGTCGGTAATATATTTTAATCAACAGTAATATATTTAATCAATTAGTATTTGTAATCTTAATGTGGGGAGATAAAATGAGCATTTAATAACATTGAGCTCGAAATATAATTTTGAAATATGAGAAGGAAATGCAATTATAATCTGTAGTGGTATGAATTATAATTTATATAATTCGGAATTAATTCAGGCCGAGTTAGGGTTCCAAAATATATAGGAAGCTCAGTCCATATTTCTCCTTGGGTCCTTATCGTTGCCCATATATACACCGCTATTCCTTCAGGGTCTAAACACACTTAATAATTGAAATATTTAGAATGTTGGCAGATCTTCTGTGGGGGCAAGTTGATCACAATTTTTGAGCCTACACTTCATTCGTGATCGAGGTATGATAGGATTACAATAGAAGATTGCGAGGTTGGTCAAGAAAAATCAAAAGGTCTGTCGTGCACATTCTTCGATCGCATCAAACTGTGAAGGTTGCCGGGATCAAACCAAAGAGATCTCGAAGGTTTGAATCGTAGTTCTACCTTGTAGGGTTTTATTTTTTTTATTGTATAATCTGTGTGCGTGGGGTTTTATTTTTTTCTTGTATAATCTGTGTGCGTTCATCACTGGGTCTTGGGAATCGATCCCTAACACTTAACCCCTATATGAATCTCACAAGCAATCAAAAAACTACCCCAAGCTTGACGATGGAGTTTTGAAAGCCCAGTCTTATCTACCACAAGATTGATAAGCCATTGACGACCGATTGGTTTAGTAGATACAAGGGTTAGAAGAGACAGGAATTCATCCATGTTCCTTATATTAGGGACCGATTCCCAAGACTCAGTGATGAACGCGTACAGTTTTTTACAAAAAAAATTATGAAACCCTACTAGGCGAAATTAGGGTTTTGAACACGGCTGGATTGATCTCGCTCGACTGACATTGGGATCTTCTACCATAATCCTATTGCCCCTTAATCATGTAGCAAGGGTGGGCTCAAAATCGTGATCTCTTTGCCTTCACAGAAATTCTCTCAATAATTCGATTACCAAGTTGTGTCTAATCTAGAAGATATAGTGGTGTATATATAGGCAACGATAGGGACCCCTAGGAGAAGTATGGGCTGGGCTTCCTATATAATTCGGGATTTCTAGTCCAGCTCAGATTTATTCCGAATTATATAAATTATAATTCATACCACTA
>JABCMJ010010705.1:0-15935 GCA_014822125.1 Arbutus unedo | reverse complement strand
ACATTATGCAAGTGTATGTATATTTGTTTGCGGGTGTAGTATTTTTGATAGTTGTTCCCTATCTTTTTCCTGAGATGTATTTCCAGGACTCACAACTCACATCCCTTTGAAATCCAAAATTGTTCTGTGCATTACTGAGACTTGATATTGATACTGATTAAAATCATAGATGAGGTTTTATTATGTAACCCAAGTCACACACGCATTTGGTTGGAATGGTAGTTTCTAACGCCGTAGTTTTTTCTCATTTGTAGTTTATTTAGTTGTTGTTGGCGCAGCAGGTGTATATTTTCTTTAAAATGTATTCTTGGGTACTTTCCCTTCAAAGGATTACATAAATATCTCTTATTTGTACTTGATAGAAAATCTAGATAGCACTAACTTTTGACCTTCCAACTTCTAGATAAGACTTCTAGACCATTCTACAAATGTATCTGTGGAAAAGACTCTTCAAACTTCCTTCTAGAACAATTACAACTTAACTTTTAACACCCCTTCTTAATTTGTAATTTTCAATCGGTTCTTGAATTTGTCAAGCTTCTCAAAAGTCACTGCTTTGGTGAGAATATTTCCTGGTTGATCATTGGTGTTAATGAACTCCATACTGATTTCTCCATTATTCACCAAATCCCTGATGAAATGATGCCGCAGCTCAATGTGGTTTGACTGTGCATGAAACACCGGATTCTTCGTCATGGCGATTGCTGACATGTTGTCGCAATGAATGATTGTTGGCTGCTGCTGTGACTACTTCAAATCAGAAAGCATTTACCTAAGCCAAATGGCTTCGCATGCTGCATCTGCTGCTGCAATATATTCTGCTTCGGCAGAAGATAATGCTACCGTCTTTTGCTTCTTAGAGCACCAAGAAACTACCTTTGTGCCGAGACAAAATAAATAACCTGATGTGATTTTTCTGTCATCTAACGAACCAGCCCAATCGCTGTCAGTAAATCCTGCTAGCTTGTTATCCTCTTCTTTCTCATACAATAATGCATGGGACTTTGTTCCTTGAAGATATCTCAACACCCTTTTTGCCGCTGCATAATGGAGCTTGCTTGGTTCACTCATGAACCTAGAAATCATACTTACTGAATGCATAATGTCCAGCTTTGTATTGGCGAGATAAATCAAGGAACCAACAAGGCTCCTATAGGATTTCTGATCCACTCTTCCGGCTCCATCATTTTGCTGTAACTTCTCTTTCAAAGACATTGGTGTGGAAACTGGTTTGCACTTGTTCATCTAAAACTTCTTCAACAGATCTTCAGTGTACTTTTCTTGAGAGATAAAAATCTCCCCGTTTGATTGCTTTACTTGGATGCCAAGAAAATACTTCATAAGACCCAAGTCAGTCATTTCAAATTCTCTTTGCATTTTCCTTTTGAAATCTTCAACCATCTTCATACTTGTGCCCAAATAGATCAAGTCATTAACGTATAGACAAACTATGAGAAAATCTTCCATCCCTTTATACTTCATGTACAGTGATGGTTCACTTGGGCTCCTTTGAAATCCATTTTGTCTAACGTATCCATCAATTCTGCTATTCCAAGCTCTAGGAGCTTGTTTCAGACCATAGAGTGCCTTCCGAAGTTGGTCTACTTTGTTCTTTTTTCCTTTAACCTCATACCCTTGTAGCTGCTCAACGTATATTTCCTCTTTGAGCTATCCATTGAGAAAAGTTGATTTTACATCCAACTGAAACACATTTAATTCCCATTAGGCTGCCAAAGCAAGGACACTTTGAATAGTCTCCATGCGTGCAATCGGTGCAAAAGTTTCATTGAAGTCAATTCCGGGCTGCTGGGAATAGCCCTTTGCTATAAGCCTTGCCTTGTGCTTTTGAATAGAACCATCTTCCTTGTACTTAGTTTTGTATATCCACTTCAAGCCAACCAATTGTCTTCCTTTTGGTAAATCAGTAAGTTCCCAAGTGTTGTTCTTCTTAATCATCTCAATCTCTTCATTCATTGCTTGTATCCACGCCTCTTGTTGAACTGCCTCCCCAAAATTCTGAGGTTCACAAGCAAAAAATGCAACATCACATGATTCATATATATCTCTCAACGAGCGTACCTTTCTAGGTGGAGAATCTGAACCATAATCTTGGGGATTTAAAGAACTTGAGCTTGGTGATCCTGCGCTCGCACTAGCTTGTTGAGAATGTTGATGAGGAACTTCATTTGGAATTGTCAATGGCTCAATAAAGTCAGATGCTTCAGTTGTCTCAAGAGTCCATTGCCATTCTGCCATCTCATAAAAAATGACATCTCTTGAGACCACAAGTTGATTGGTTGAAGGATTGAGAAGCCGATAACCTATAGATTCATCGCTATAGCCGACAAAGACATACTTATGCCCTTTGTCATCGAACTTATCCCTGTTTTGAGATTGATTTAGAGCATAAGCAATGCTGCCAAATACTTTGAAATGATCCACCAATGGTTTCCTCTTGCTCCATGCCTCAAATGGAGTTCTATCGCGTACTGTCTTTGTAGGAGATCGATTCAGAATGTAAACTGCAGTGTGGACAGCTTCAGCCCATAATTTTTTGGGTAAACCTTTGCCTTTCAACATGCTTCTGGCCATCTCCACAATGGTGCGATTTTTTCCTTCAGCGACACCGTTTTGTTGAGGGCTTCTTCTAACAATAAGCTGCCTTTGGATGCCATTGTCTTTGCAATAATCCATGAATGGAGTGTAGATAAATTCTTCTCCACGATTTGTCCGAACGGTCTTCGTTTGGAATCCACTTTGCCTCTCCGCCAAGGCTTTGAATTGGAGGAAAGTCGGGAAAGCTTCTGACTTCTCACTCAAAAAATATAGCCACATCATTTTAGTGAAGTCATCAACAAAAAGAATGAAATATCTTTTATTGCCAAGAGAAGAAGTCCTTTTAGGACCACATATATTAGCATGCACCAATTCTAGAGGAGCTTTAGCGTGCAAAAAGATGTTTTGGGAAAAGGAAATCTATGCATTTTACCATAGATGCAGCCCTCACACACTCTTTCTTGTGTCTCTATGCAAGGATGTCCAACCACCATTTTCCTCTTTTGTAACAACTGCAAATCCCTGTTATTTAAGTGCCCATATCTCAAATGCCACAAGTACGCTTTATCTTGGGATTCACTCTTGAAGGCAGCGTCCCCTTGGAGTGGAAAAGTAAGAGGAAAATTTTGTTTGGTGACATGTTAACAATTGCCACAGTGAGATTGTTCTTGTTCTTGTTCTTCTTATCAATAACTTTGCATCTTCCTTCATCAAAAAACAGTGAAAAACCTCTTTGCATCAATTGTCCAACACTTAAGAGTTTTTAAGTTTGGAACATAAAGAACATCTTTGATAAGCTTGGTGTTACCTTCCTTGGTTTGAACAGAGATGACTCCCTTTCCTGCAGCGCTTTGCATTTCTCCATCACCAAGCTTCACTTGCGAATGGAATTTGCTATCCAAGTTGATGAAAAAATCACGATTTCCTGTCATATGGTTGCTGCAACCACTATCCAAGTACCATATGTTTTGTGATTCATGATTAGCAGCCATGCAAGAGTAAGATAATTGCTCATCTTCACTTTCTTTTGTGAAATTTACCTCCTCCCTTTGTTTTCCTTCTGGAACCAACAGTCCCTTTGAGAATGATTAGGGGTTTTGCATTTGGTGCATCTAAACCTACAATTCTTTGATTCATGATTTGTTTTTTTGCAAATAATGCAGCAAAGGTTAGAGTTACCCGGACTTTGCTGCCAATTTCCTCCACTGCCTTTCCATTTGTTGTGACCATGATTTTGATACTTTCTTGCATGTTGATCATGTCCTTGTTGCAAACCATTTTTTTTGCTCTTGTTGGAATTTGTTGTTCCTTCCCTCTGAGATGCTGAGTTTGGTCAGAAATGCTTGTTCTACTGGTTGAGTTAACCAAGTAGAAGACCTGTTAATTCTCTCCTCATGTGGTTGGAGTGAATCCATTAGTTAAAACATAGTCATCCTTGACAAGTCTTTAGCTTCTTCTATGGCAGCAACGCAATGATCAAATTTGGGAGGTAAACTCCTGAGTATTTTTTCGCTTACCTTCTTATCTTGGCTTCACCATGGCTTTTGATTTGATTAACAATCTCGGCAACTCTTGAGAAGAAATCTCTAATGCCTTCATTTTCTTTCATCGATAAACTATCAAAATCTCTCCACAAAGATTGCAGCTTTATGGAAACAACTTTTTCATTCCTTGAAGCTCATCTTTCAGCACATCCCATGCTTCTTTTGTAGTTTTTGCATTGAAAATTCTGGGACAAATTGATTTGCTTACCCCTTGTTTGATGTACTGAAGTGCCGTTGTATCGTTCTTCTTATTCTCCTTATGCTGCTTTTGTGTTGCTTGTGTCCCGGCTTCAGGTTGATCTGGCACACCTTTTTGAACAGTATCCCATATGTCTTCGGATACGAAAAAATTCTCCATTTCTTTACTCCAGTAGTCGTAGTGTTCTCCTTCAAAAATAGGGACTTGACTTGGAGAATACTTAAACATGGTTGGGGCTGAATATGTTGCCATCAATAGCACTAGGTTGGAAAACAAGGAGTGAAAAAACTACTTCGTTAGCTCTGATACCAAATTTTTTGGCGCAACAGATGTATATTTTCTTTAAAATGTATTCTTGGGTACTTTCCCTTCAAAGGATTACATCAAGATCTCTTATTTATGCTTGATAGAAAATCTAGATAGCACTAACTTTTGACCTTCCAACTTCTAGATAAGACTTCTAGACCATTCTACAAATGTATCTGTGGAAAAAACTCTTCAAACTTCCTTCTAGAACAATTACAAATTAACTTCTAACAGTTGTTTCGATTTTTGAATTTGGTTTTATTTTTCTATTTTCAGTAGATGTTTTGTTTTTTAATCTTGTAATTCGTTTTTGTTTTTGATCTATATAAACTGCATCTGCTTTGTTCTAAATAAAAGTCACACACTTTCCGGGTCTTACTAGTATGGGAAGTAAGGAGAAGCCTATGGTTGTGTAATTTAATAACAATTACATACGATTGTAACTAGCCAAAATGATGGTGGTGTAATGTATCAAAATAATTTGTAATTGATACCAAATATTTTTGTAACTCGCCAAAATAATTTCGTGATTTGTTGATTCATGACTAGACCAAAATCATATGTAATAAGCACAATAAAGAGTCGTAACAAATGAACCCAAAAATTGTTAACAAATCGAGTAACAAAAAATGCATAACACATGAATCATAAAATTCGTAACTTAACCATAAATATGTAAAGCTTTACTTTTTTTTGTAGTACACACTTTTTCGTAACTACACCAAAGTATTACATAATATAAACCAAAAAATGCGTAACATAAGCCAAAACTATACGTAACCACAACCCGACAAACGAATTCTCAGTGGGAAAGGGATGACTTTCGGAAATTAGGGATTATAAGGAATGTGAAGAATGCGCCTTAGCTGGATACTGACGATATACCATATCAACGATGAAGGTCCAATCATTTTAAAATTCCGTTTGCCTGACTGTCGGAGTAATTTAACTTGAAAAATGATAGTCACACTTTACTTTCGCTTTTAGTCTTCTCGCAGGCCTCGGAAATTATTATGTTGGATGGCATTCCCTTAAATGACGAGTTTGCTCCATTATTACAAATGACGCATCACATATTAACCACACAATTGATATCCATTGTAAAGTGATATCAAACCTTTTCAAGGCACAAATATGGAAAATTCAAACTTGGTGCCAAATTCAGCATTAAAAATAGCTTTGCCAAAAAATGGCACCAATGATAGCTTGCTAGTGATCACAACTTTTGTATATTTGAAGCCAAAATTTGACTTTGGCATGGTATATATCTTAGAGGTGAACTTGCTCTAAGAGTAGCCATTGCCACTCAATGACAAGATGTGGGTTGGGTTTGAGGTGCATGTATCTTTAAACTATTTACTTTTTTTCCTTTTTTAATTCCTTTTGTTGTTATGTTGTTGCACACAGGCGAACCAGACCGCTACATTGAGAAAAAAACTGTTAAGACTGTTATGTAGATGGTTCACCGTGCAAATTTGAACCTCACCATGCTATACGCTTTAGTATCCAATTTGGGCTCCCAAAAAATATCTGGCTTGTAACGGCCGGTTTGAAATATTGAACGGGCAATGAGTATTAATTTGATAGAATTCTAGAAGGATTGAATATTCTGAAATAATGTGGCCGCGATGATAGAAACAATTTGATTTTTCTTTTTTGTGTCTTCTATTTTGCCAAGTTGTGGATGGTTGGGGGATGCCCCTTTGCTTTTATGTGTGGCCTTGTTTTCTGTCAAGAATTGCCGCTAATTTTAGCGTAACTTTATTATTGGATTATTCTGTTGTATTTATTCAGCCTGAATTTTATTTTCCTAAAGTCGAGCTGGATTTTCTTGCTGTTCAATTTCATTATAAAACTCATAAATAGATCTCAAATGTTGCATTCCCAAGGGATTCCATTTTGTTCATAACTCTTAACATTGCAGGTTATTTTACCTATCTTGAAAGAACTTGGTGTCCGTGAGTTGTATAACATGGTGGAGATTTGGGACAAGCAATAACCTCTAGTTCATGAAAAGGCCGAGTTCTTCTGTGAATTGGTGTGTGTGAAGGTCGACAATTTGATTCCTTCCTATATGCTTCCATTGTCTTTGAGAATGGAAAAGACGAAGAAGAAGAAGCGGCTGATGATAGTACCTTGGTGATCATCCCTCAACTAAGGACTCTAAAAGATCCAAATGCTCAATCCTTGTTCAATTACCAGGTATGGATGTCCTTACTAACTCTTTTGTTAACCATGGTTATGCAAAAAAATAAAAAATAAAAAATAAAACAAAAAAGAAGATGAAGAGTAGATCTCTAGTGTTTAGGCCCGATTATTACCTGTTAATATGGGACGAGGGGACTATATTAATTTCAACGATTAGTCTGGGCAAAGCTTGGACACCTCGTCAGGGGACACACAAAAAAAGGTTCTAGGTGGATATGCTAACCATCGATCCTAAAGTACATTCATCTTATTTTTGCCTCCTTCAAAGTGACCAAACAACATCACTGTGTGTGTTTCATGGCTGTTGATTAAAATGCCACAGAGATTTCTTGTTACTTTGCAAGTGTAATGATCTGACTCTCATTAGACTAAGTTGCACAAAATCAGGTGGGAGTATCGCATGCTGGCGTATATTTAGGTGTTGGGCACTTGCAACATAAAAATAGTGTATTCGTACCTATCTATCGAAAGTTGGATACAGGTTTGGGGTTAAATGTATTCTTATATGCAATTGGGTTGAAAAGTTGTCCTATATTTTTTTAACGTAACTTTTATGTTTTAAAGAAACGTACATCAGACTTTAGACTTCAAACTATTTGAAAAAATAATCCCATGGAGGCCATATAACCCATTGCCCACCTGTGATGTAGTACTTGACACTTAACATTTGCCCACGTAATTATTGTGGCCTGTAGCCCAAACACATCCAAATATAAACAAGGCATTACGTAATACTAATTGTTCAACCTAGCTTATTTGAAGCCTATCATAGTTTCATCTTGAAATTGGAAAGGCCTCAGAAATTGTGCGGGGGCTCTCTCTTTCTCCTTAGAATGATCCAGCACGGATTCCACCAACCATATCCGTGTCGTGTCGTGTCAACATTGGTGCTTCCCTCAAAATGGGGAATCCGTGCAACTTAGGCTGTAGTATGTGCTCAATTCACTAGAAGTATGGATACGGACACAAAAATAGATACAGACTCGGATACGAATACAGACATGGCAAATTTAAAAAAAGAACGAGACATGGATATAACTTTTTGTACATGTTATGAAATGTATATAGTTGTTAATATATGAATGTCATGTCTTGAAACAACCAAAACTAAAAACATATTTTGCTTTTCTTACCTCTTACTTTTAAATAGTATTACTCAAATGAGGATTGTATCATTTTGAAATTTGTATCAGTTGTATTTTTACCCTATATTTTTACATTCATGATATATAAGTAATAAATGTGGTAAATTGACCCTTGTCATGTCTCCACCCATGTCTAACTTGAGACTCGCGTGTTCCCGACTTGTCCCCGATGCATTGCCGATGTGTTGTCTGCTGAAAAGTAGTGGAACACGACACCTAACTGGTCCCATACGTCTCTTGGGGTGTCGTGTTTCCCGGCTTGTTTGACACGGATATAGGAACCAGATAGGCATGTTGGTTTTACATAGCGGTTGGAAGTTTGCGTTGGGACTTGACAAAAATAAGGGCGGGTAATGGACCCAATTAATAGCATGGGCGAGTCTTTGTAAAGACCATCTCAAATATGGCTTTGATACTATAAATGGCGACCCAACCTCTCTCTGAAATGGATTGCTTATGTTATCAAGTGGGTTCATTTTCTTCACGTATAGTCAAAATTCTCATACAATGTAATGCGGTACTCGCACATCAGATGTTTACGGGCGGTTGCAATATGGTTAGAACTTTTTATTTTATTTTTTGGTTTCAGTTTTCTTCTTTGAATCTGGATCATTATTAGTTAACAACTTAAAGTTCTAGAAAAAGTTCGGTGTTTGCTGAAAACTTTCATCCTAATAAATCTACTCATAGTTTGGGACCTCAGATATATATTGAAAGGAGAATTTATGATCAAATACTGCCAGAAGTTAATGTAGGACTATGGTGATCAAAGAAAGATTTGAACTTTGAAAGTCCAACCAAGTATAATATGGTATCTGTAAAGTCTCAGTGAGATACACTACTAGTCAACATATTTGGCAGGTCATGCTGGCCAAGGTTAAGATCACAACTAGACTTCTAGCCTCTAGGCAAGCCCAATCTGTTGGTAGTATTAACAGGGTTCTGAGTTATTGATCGGGTCATTTGACCTTTTTTGATAATGTTAATTTTATAGAATGATTACTATTAGATTGTTAACCACCAGCTTATCTAAAAGTTTAAACTGTTAGAGAAAGGCATATCTTTACGATTTATATTCTCAAAACGCCCTTTCATGTGTAGCCAATCTTTCACCCTTTCATGTGTAGCCAATCTTTCATCTATAAGCGGCCTAAACACGTGTAAAAAATAGTCTAGAGAAATGACAACAATATGGATAATTTTCGAAAAATGTCACAAATTTATTATGTTTCTGGAAAAGGGTAAGAACATGGTAATATTCAAATTATAGATTTGGTATTGAGTGAAGATTTTAGAATATATCATGAATTCGACAATGAGAGTCACAACAAGAAATAATGAAGTAATTATTTATCATATTTTGTAAATATAAATTTATCATTAATTATGCTGAAATAAATTTACCATAAAGTACAGATGAACAATATATCTCATATATTATGACCTATTATTTCGTACACTCTTTCATGGGTTTAACATTTTTGAATTTGATTTGATAAATTGAAAGTAAATCTAACATAATAGTGTTTAACATATATAAAAAAAACATATACTTCACGTACACTCTTTCATAACTTCTGTACATTCTATCACAATGGTCATACACTAAATTTACCGTGAAATCGAAAAAACGGTTATGATAAATTTGATACGACTTGTACGCAAACACTTAGGACGTATCGTGACACACAAATAATAACTAACCAACCTACGAACAATAATCCTTTTATACCTAGCAGAAGAAAAGTAAGAACCCGTAGTCTATGCGAAATCTGTTTTTACAATTTTGTATCATGCGTGTTACATATTATTTTGGTGTAGTTACAAACAGGTGTGTGCGGTGCTCATCAAAATATTATGCATTATTTTAGCAAGTTACGAAAAATAGTTGGTTTTAGTTATGATCATTTTAGTCAAGTTACGCAAATTTGGGAGTCTGAGAGAAAGTTAATAATAAGATTCCACCATCCTCTACACCTATTTGAACGAAAACTAATATTCATAGTTCACTTTCAGTTATGTCATTTCTTTAAGAGAAAAATATTAAGGAGAATGATATTTTTCAAGTGACTTCTAATGTCAGTAAATATAGGAGGCGCTCTCATGTGAAAATAATACTTTTAATTGGGTAGATTCAAAGAAATGCTGTGAAGATAATATTTGTAATTTGGTAGATTCAAGGAAATGCTGGGGCGGCCTGGGTTTTGGCATCCCCTGCTGCGCTGTTTGTGTGCATTTGGTAGAGCTGCGAGTTTGGCTTCGCTAAGTGCAAGTGTGCGTGGGTGTGAGGTTCTCTTGTCAATCACTGGATACTTGATCAATAGATGTGGGTATGGTGTTACGTGTATTGTAACTTTCATTACTTTTCAAAATCTTTTACCGCGTTTGATGTTCATTCACAGGCCAAAAGAATAATGACATCTATGTATGTTGTATTTTTATAACCGATTGCGTGTTTGCTTTCATTATTTTGAGTACCGGAAGGAGTAGGTTGCAGTAATTTAAGATGTACTGAGTATTCTAATAATACTGCAGTGTGAATGATGGGTCTTAGAACCTCCTATTAATACAAATGCTCTTAAAAATCATTAATTTTACAGAAAGATTCTGAGAATATTAACTCCAAACATTTTTCTTGTTTCTTCAATCCGGAGGCAACTAAATTTACATGTACCTGAAAAATAAATTAACTAAAAATATCCAAGACAGACAGAATAAGTTGCTAAAATATAAAATTAACATGGTTAATGACATAATTGAATTAATCATACACGATACACATACACACACGGTGTACGGGCTCTTCACACACTGGTACATTCATTATATTGTGAATATATGTGAATTTGTATGTATATTTGTTTGTGGTTGTTGCATTTTTATACAAAGTTGAGGGCTTATATTAGAGTAAATTCTTTTTCATGAGATGTATTTTCACAACTCAACCAAATTCAAAATCCGAAATTGTTCTGTGTATTATTGATACGTAGTGACGGAAATTAGGGGCTTATATTAGTATATAGTTGTAGCCAAGTTACTAGTCCTTAAAAAGAGCATTTATTGCCAATCAATTACAAGATGTAGGTTTAATTTTAGTGGCACGTAGCTTTAAACAGTTTTTTTTTTTCCTTTTAATTTTGTTTGCTATTATGTAGTTTTTTTTTTTCATTCGGTATTTTTACTCGCACGCCTCTCCAATACATGTACAATAGCGTGAGTTTCATAGCTTATTGTTTACGATCCAAATCGTTTATTTTGGAAGTCACAATAGAAAAATTATTGATACAACAAATCAAATTGATCGGACATTGGTATTAATCTAAACCATTTACATTTCCCATGAAAAACGGACCGTTATAATTCTTTCCTTTCATCAATTGATTTGATTTAGTGTCAAGACTCAAATCTGGGTCTAGAATTCGTGACAGACTAGTGGGTTTATCTCACCATAGGCCTTTTGTACTGTCAGTTAAGAGACTAACTTTTTCTTTTTACAAGAAATGAAATAATGAGAAAGCATTATTCAAATTATTCACATAGAGCTTCTATTTATTAAAATAAAGCCGTACATGGTAATCGTTAACATTTATTACAAATCATCAAGTCCGCTAGGCCTACAATAATAAAGTGATAAAAGGTCAAGTATGAGGTCACTACACAAATATGATTATATGCTTAAAATTGAAATACAAAAATACCTGAACGACGAAAAAGAACTAACATAACTGGCATAGTGCCCAAGTGTATAACTTCACTCTTTACTTGAGGTCGCTTGAAAAGAATGAACCAATTCAGGTGATAATTTCGAATACCAAAATTACAGGTTTTACCATAGAAATTATGATAATAAACAGGATACTAACTCTTCATAAGTCTTATCTATCACATTCAGTTTTTTATATGTTTAAACTGTAACCTCAAAATATCACCACTTTGCAAATCAATATCATATTGCTTAAAACAACATACTAGGACAACACTTTTTCCCCACTGTATTAGGGAGCGACCCTATTGTAATGGGAATGACATTAAGTCACAGGCACACCTGGCTGTGCGCCCTATTTCACTCTTCTTCCAAAACTCACTAATTTGTTAGCGTCTCCTAGTGATCGGGAAACCGTTCGAATGCATCCAATACTCTATATGGTACTTAGCTGCTGCTTCACAATTAATAGCTCAAAATAATTAAATATATTTTTCATGTCTTTCAGTTGTTATTATAATTGTTAACATACATATATCAATATATGGTTTTAAAATACCAATAAATGCTTTTCTGTAGCTTTCTCATTACTTTAACATATTTAAGATCCAAAAACTCACTCGATGTGATCCCTAAACATTGAAAACAGAGGTCACTAAACTATCACAATTAATATATAAGTCTTACTGTTGTCGGACATTTGATCTCGGTCGGTAAAACAGAGAATAACCGTGTTTGACGGCAAAATAGTTATTTATAATTCCGACTCATATTTTGAATCGGAGGCTACATTTGGGCTCCTAGCAGCCTGTATAATAATTTTAGGGTGTTCGTTAGCGTATTTGGATACTCTACGATAGACATGCATGTGAGTTGCGATTATAGGACAGAAATACTAGGAACACATCACTTTTATACATCATTTTTACACATCACTCAAAACGACGTCGTTTTGGGTGATGACCAAATTAAAAGTGGTGTGTTCCTAGCATTTCTGATTATAGGATCATTTTCTAACTTTACCATCTGTCGTCAATTGTATGTCAGGATCAGATTCAAGGTGGGTTTAACCCCCAGGATCATAGTTTAACGTCAATATAAGGTATAAGGTGAGGGTGACCCGGAGTGGGTAAAAGGACTGGAAAAAATATGTAGAGCGTGTTGACTATACTTTCTTGGAAAAATCATTGTACATCATATGACAATAATTTCTATATAAGAACAAGCTTCAATCTGTCTAGTTTCAAAACATGGTAGATTTGATAACGATTTATAGTGAAAAAAATCTTTATTTTGCAGACTCTTACAATAGGTTCAAATCTGACCTTCTGTTGGTAGAAACATCGTAGCAATAGGTTCCACTGTTTGGGAGCCTGTTTCAAATCATACAAACTCTTCTTGAGCTTGCACACCATCTCTTCCTTGCTTTTCACATGTACAACTAGATAAAGAAATCAGTATGTATCTGATAAATCATACAAACTTTTCTTGGGTAGGAAATCAAGGGTGTGGAGGGATATTTACGCCCATTGAATCGTAATCAGTGAGACCATGTAAAAATAGATAAACAAATCAGTACGTATCTGATAAAAAGTATTACAAAAGTTGGTAAAATAAGTTAGATTAATAGTAATATGGTCTTTATTTTTTCTTACCAAAACTTACCCGAAGACCATTTATTAAATTTCTATGCATATAGGTTATGAAAGCCAGGAAATTCATATGAATAGTCTGGCTCTAGGTTGTACCCCACTTGTTAAGGGGGGAGGCTGGCACTTGTCACTCCCAATGTTTTCTAGCTTGAGGTAATTTTGGTGCACCTCCAAGTTTCTTTTTCTTTTGAACAAAAGGAATCTCCAAGTTAAATATGTGTTTAACATCTGGTTGATGAGTAAAAAAATTACTAAGCCGAATAATGATGTGACAACAGTATAATTGTGCAACTAGTATTATTCTTTTAATATTTTTAAGTTTACCCGTATAATATATTTTTTGGTGATGATGACATTATTTTTCAGTAGAACTCGGTACTCTTCTCAATGAGAGTAAGGGTAATATTTACATCCGAGGGTCAATAAAATCAAATTTTAATTTTATAGTTATTCAAAATTTGACAATGATTGTTTAAGTTGATTGGCATTAGGTAACAATCATAAAGTTTTTGATGCGTTATTTTATTTTTAGTTGGATGAAATTCATACAAAATATTTGAATGTTCGTATTTAGTTAGTAAAGAACGATTATCGTTGAAACACATGTATTTTTTCTTATGTTGAATATTATAATTTTGTTGTTAGTGGCTGGTGCTACTCCCAGTATTAAATTCTAGTTTCATCCCTGACCCCACTGGAAAAAATGTTCACGGAGCAAATTGGAATTTGGCCTGACTTTTTTATTTAATTATTTTTCATCAAAATTTTTTTATAATTTTATGTGTTCCGTTAATCTTTTGTGGATTATTTGTTTGTCTCAACGAGTGGTTTTAAAAAATTTATAAATAATAAACTAAATTTGAAAAAAGTTTAGAAAAACAAAAAGAATCGAAAACAGGGTTTTTTGACTTATTC
Organism: Arbutus unedo; assembly: GCA_014822125.1. Lineage (NCBI taxonomy): Eukaryota > Viridiplantae > Streptophyta > Magnoliopsida > Ericales > Ericaceae > Arbutus > Arbutus unedo. The sequence goes on along the minus strand of JABCMJ010010705.1, from coordinate 1,707 downwards.
ATCGTATTTAGTAAAGTTTTTTTAGTTTTTAGACATAATTTTATATTTTTTAGATTTTTTCGTTACAATGAATTAATAATCCATAAAAAGAAGAGAAAAAAAAAACAAATGGAAAAAAGATAAATAGAGAAAAAGAAAAGCAAATAGTAAATGCAAGCCTGTCTAACTTGCTTATTCTTGAAATAAATTTTTTTTCCCTATTTATTTTTTATTTTTGCATTTCATATTTTTGCCTCAAACTTTTGTAGATTAATGGTTTTAAAGGTATAGAATTATGTCCAAAGTTAAAAAAATTCACTAAAGACAAATAAGTACAAAGTCACAAGTAGACTTTGTTTTTAGATTATTTTTGTTTTTTCTTAATTTGTTCTTAAATTTGATTCATTATTTATAACTTTTCTTAAATCTCCTATCGAGACGAATTAATAATCTAAAAAAAAAAAATTTGACAAGAGACAGAAAAATTACAAAAAAATAATCAAATAAAAAAATAATTTAATAAAGAAATCAACCGAAATTGAGCAGGCCCTTCTTTGCCCACATCTCCCATACTTGTTAAAAGAATCTCTAAGAAAAATGTCAAATTTTTTTATTGTCTATGTGGTAATTTGACATTCAAATTTTTTAATCTCCAACGATGCCAAATTAAGATATTTGAGACAAAAAAACATTTGAGGTTGAGGCACTCGTGACAAAAAGAAATTTGACGCTTGATATCAAATTTGATATAAAATAACTTTTTTCAATTATCACGTAAGATTTTGACAATATTTTGACATTTTTATTAGAATTAATCTTGATGCCACATTTTAACAATTAAATTGTCACATTAAATTTATCATCTTTACTAGAAATGCTCGTGTGAAAAAAAGAATAATCAAAAGTTATACTGAACAAAGTTGGACGCACTATCGAAAAAATATTCCGTCTGTGATGAGATAGTGGGTTGAAAGTTACGTGTTATCTCTAAAAAAATAAAGAATGTAAAAGGAGGAAGATCAATAAAAGAGGAGAGAGAAATAAAGAATGTAAAAGGAGGAAGATCAATAAAAGAGGAGAGAGAAATAAAGAATGTAAAAGGAGGAAGATCGATAAAAGAGGAGAGAGAGATAGAGAGAGAATGTTAACGTGTCCTCCTCATTATTTTTAACTTTCAGACACTCAAACACTCTCCTTCTCACACAAACATACCCAAAAAAAATTAACCATCCCAAACTCCAATATAATTGTTATTCACTTCTTTCTAGAAATAAAAATTATACTCTCCTGAATAAATATCTCACATTTTTCCTTAAATTTTAAAACTGCCACTCTCTATTCCTTCTTTTTTTCCTCCTAAATTACAAAATTATCGCTCTTCTCCTTTCGTTAAATTACAAAAATATCACTCTTCTTTTTTTTACTATTTCACATTAATTTTTTTTAAATATATAATTAAAAATAAAATAATAATAATAATAATATGTAATTTTTTTTAAAAATTAACCAATTCAACTTTTTATTTTCGTACTAATTTTTTATTTTTTTTGTAAGAACTTCTATAAAATTGGGTTCGCGGTTACTTTTAAAATTTTGGTTATGGTTAAGATTTTGAAATTTTTTAACCAATAAATTTTTTATTTTTTTTTATCTTTACACTAATTCTCTCTATTTTATACTTATGTATTAGATCGTGACATGCTAATTATTTGATGCGTAGATTATTTT
>JABCMJ010010701.1:0-24756 GCA_014822125.1 Arbutus unedo | reverse complement strand
AAAATTTATAAGATGTGAACTCCTAACCCCAAGTGACCCCATGATTCCCTGTCTTTTGGAGAACTCCACTGCCTCAACCATACCTGGAATCTTCCGTGAGGGCGAAGGTTCAAATTAATTGCAGTCATAGAAAGGTACGGAATTTCTTCCTTAAGGCAGCCATCAGCATCCTAATGTTCATGCCAAAATCTCACTGTGTGCCTGTTACCAAAAATTTATAAGATGTGAACTCCTAACCCCAAGTGAACCCATGATTCCCTGTCAATTCCAAGCTATGGTACGGCATCCATACTCTATAAGGCATAAATGCTTTCTATTCTAGAAACTAGGTTGTCCGACACTCTGATTTTACTTATACCTACTTAACCAAAGTATGCATCATTCCACCAAGTGTTAGTTGCACTGACGGAAAAGGAGCAAATCCTTTTGTAGCTTTTCCACTCCTTTTTGTGAGGACGGGAATAGAAATATGGATAATGTCTGTGGTAACTGTTCTAACTGGATGTGGTATTACCTATTAGAGGGAAATGTTTCTTTGGTCTATTCCATAGGCAATATGCACAAATGTTCTTTTAGTTTCACCAGCATTTAAATCTGTGCTGCATTGTCAGATGACAAAGATTTGTATCTTGTCTTTGGTTGTTGCATTTCAACTCATAGATTGTGATGTATTGATGTCTCATTTGGTGTTTATTTCTTCAATCTTGGGCAGGACATCATGAATTCTATCTGTGATGATGACGATATTAAAGCTGTATCCTTTGTTGGTTCAGATATGGTGAGTCATTTCCTTAGTTTAAAGTCCTAGCCAGTTGTTGTTGAATGCCTCTACATGTAGACGTCTTTATAAATTCCAAGTTAATATCTTTATCGGGAAGTCCCAAAAAGGTACGCAAGGAGCTAGACAGTATGCAAACTGAATCTTCTCGGCGCTTAAATGAGTAGTAATCTATTTAAAACGAAAGCAAAAGAGCAAACTAGAAAACAAATCTTTGACAGGTGATGCAACTGTGAATTGGGTTTACGGTCCGTTTATCATCAGTCCAGGCAAGAACCATAACGGATGAGCTTTAACTACTAGGGTCTCGTGTCTCGCCCAAGTTGGCAACTTTTAGTTTAGTTTAAAATTGCTATGTTTTCCTTCTGAAGAAGAGCAAGTTTGACAGTAGGAAAGTTATGGTCTCTATGGGCCAATGTTACATAAGTACTCCCACCTAGCATCTACAGCTTGTTACACCCACATAGAAACAAGGTGCAATTTTGTTCAAGTAGCAAATTTAGTAATCCCATGCGCTTCCAATTTTTAAGAGTTATCCTTGGGGGGGGGGGGGGGGGGGTGGGAGAGAGAAATAAAGTAATAGTATGATAGTAGCATGATTAATACAAGACTATCCCTATCGTGTCATTTTAGGGCATGCTGCATACTTATTTTGTTTTTCTCTTCTTCACGGCTATTTTCAGAAGGTTTTTTCTGTTAAAGAACAATTTATGGCTGTTGAAAAAACAATTTACTTAGGAGCTGTAGGAGTATATGGGGAACAAAGCTCGCTGATATTCATAGGTGAATCATGAATGCTAGTTGGGGAGTTCTATATCAAGTCTCATGGCTCCTAGTACAACTTATTACAGTTTGCAAATAATGTCAGTAGTTCATTCGAATGAGATAAGCGGAAACAGATATATTCAGCAATGTCTGTGCTGATATGGAGAGGTGCCAAATCCCAAGCAGAAACCATGCCTTGAAAACTGGCCTTTATTTCAAGTATTTCTACTTGCTTCCTGAATCCGGACACTATTTGATAATATCTCATCTATTCTGCTTTTGTAAAACGGTGAATCCTTTCTTTGCTTTTCACTTTGTTATTAGCACTTGTTTTTTATTTCTGATTAATTGCTTATTTCCTAAATCCTTTTCTAGAAATTTATCCATCTGATTGTTCTCTATGTTCCAGTTTCCTCAAGTTAATTGTAGATCTTCTGCATAAATTTTAGCTCGAGCCTTTAGTTTTATTAGTGTCTACTTATATCCTTGTTTCTGTATTTTTTGTTCGAAGGCTGGGGTGTATGTTTTTGAAAGAGCATCAGCTAGTGGTAAACGTGTTCAGGTAGTTGCAGATCATTTAGCTCTTGGAACAAATATGCATTTCTCTTGTAACTTGTGCCAAATGTTATAGCTTCCACACCAATAATATTGAAGATGGCATGATTTGGATGATTGACTATTCTCTTCAGTCTAACAGGGGATCCAAAAATCATGCAATTGTCATGCCTGATGCAAGCATGGACACAACCTTGAACGGACTAGTTGCTGCAGGTTTTGGTGCTGCTGGACAAAGGTGCATGGAAATCAGCACAGTTGTTTTTGTTGGGGGCTCAAATATGTGGTATACGTGTTACCCCTCCTCTTTCAATTATTCAGCCTCTTTGTGGATTCTCATTTGTCTGTGTTCAGTTGAATTTTTAGTCCTTTCAGGTTCTTTTATGGAAAGTATGATGTCCAGGGGTTTAGGATCTCTCAAATGTGGAGATTTGTTCGTTTCTTTTCTTTCCGTGGATGGTGGTATCAACCACTTAATTCCACCTCTTAACTCTTGGTTTAGGAGATTGGTACATGCCTTAGGATGTCTATTTGTGCATTGGAGATGGCTTTGCTGGTTGCGTAAGTGTGCGGCCAATTACTTGATGTTAACATGCCCAATGGCATGTCTTATTTGTTATTGCACATGCATGATGGTAAATAGAGGTTCATCTCTCTTAGCTGCAAAAATGCATTTGGGATTGCCCCTACATGAAGGGGATAACCTTAAGCAACTGATTAACAGTAACATACGTCAGGCATCACGGAATTGCATCACGATTATCTTTATGACTGTGCGTGCACATATGCTGTCATAGTAGGATTTGTCTATGCCAGAATATTGTACTTATGTGCGCATGGGAGCACGCGCCCAATGTCAACCTTCTTGTGTTTGAGGCTTTGGAGATAGCCTCCTTGGGGTAGCTTTGTGAAAGATTACTCATTTATTGTTCTCTAAAGAATAATAACAAAAAATCAGATTTCGTGACTGATGTCTATTAATGGTGGTGATTGGTCTTTCAAGTGCAATGGTACTTATGTGGTTAACTTCGATTGTTGATTGCTTTTCAGGGAAGATAAATTAGTGGAGCTTGCTAAATCACTTATAGTAAATGCTGGAACTGAATCGGATGCTGATCTTGGGCCGGTGATTAGCAAACAGGTTGATACATAATTCAATATCTTCACCAGTGTTTTCGAAGGCTAAGTTGACTTGCCTCAGGGATCACATCAAATCTAGGCTATCAAAAAACAGCTTAAGGCCTTCAAATTTGTACCTTACTCTCCAAAAGACTATGCCTTGTCCATGGGCATTCGCACAAGGCGCGTCTTGCTCATTTTTACGCATTTCATGAGAAGTGTACGCCTTTTAGAAAAAATATGGCCTATAGATTTTCAAACGATTGCTCTATCTCTCAACTTGTCAATCTTTGCTTGAAGTGAAGATCCCCTAGTTGGGTATGGTTTTTCTTATGAAAATTGGTGTACATTTATACTAAAATGTGGATATATTACTATGTTTAGAGAGCTTCTATTAGCATTGTCAATTTATAAATAATTTTACCTGTTTATTAAACTCAAAATTAAAATTCTAAACGGTTAGGCCTCGAGGCCTACGTTGCCTCATGACGATTAAAATGTCTCACATTCTGCATTCGCCTTCAAAAGTTTGGTGTTAACCACATATAGCTGCAAGTCCCTTGTCACTTCTTGTTTCCGCTTAAAAATTTTATGTACTCGGTGTGCTGTTGTATCCACAGGCAAAGGAGCAGATATGCAGATTGATTCAGAGTGGTGTTGATAGCGGTGCCAGACTAGCACTTGATGGAAGGAACATTGTGGTATAACTTTCATGTCTGTTTCTTACATTTCCACAACACCAACAGTTGGAGAAATCTCGTGTTTTTTTTCGATGCATTGTATCGTCTCCAGAAAGTAACAATGACCAGTAGTTGAGAACTTGACATTCTGTGAGATGATGATTCCAAGCTATTCTGCATCCGTAAAACCCTCAGTCTGAGTTGACCATGATTATGGTAGGATAGAACACTAAAAGTTGCACGCGAGATATTTCAAAATGTGCACAATAACATCGAATGACATTAACGTGGGTCATCTATAACAGACTTGCCAATCTTTGGTTTTGGAACTTGTTATGCAGAAACAATTTCAATTCATGGATGCCTTCCTGAGCATCACCTGTAATTAGAATGTTGTCCACATGTAAAAATAACCATATCATAACCGTCTACAAAACACAGAATGTTCACAGCATCCGTGAAGGCCAAGATTTTCGGTTCCAAAGCAAGATCGAGAAGACTGTTTGAGCCTATATAACTGTTACTCTTGTTGAGTTTCCTCAACCCTAAAAGTTAGCTATTGTGGTAGGGTGTTTTCACATTGATATCTTTCACATTAATTTCGTACTAGGCAATGTGGGGGTTTCACTTAACACTTCCACTCGCGTAAAACGTGCTCAGTACAGAGCACCTGCTACCTTCAGGCCAGGACGTACCCTACCCATCGTTCTAATTAGTCTGGCTCTAACACCATGTTACAGTGTTAGGTATTACTCAACTCCCAAAGGAAGGTAAGGGTGCCCTCAAGCTTATAATACGTTCATATCCACTTCACACTTTCCTGCGTCTCTTTCGGCAACACCTGCCACGCCCAAGCCAAGGTACACATCCCTGGAGTACTACGGCTTTGGTACCATGTTACATGATCTTAGGTACTAGATCATAGTCTCAAAAGGTTCTATTGAAGTGAGGGTGCTCTCCCACTTGTATACTGCCCATTACTTCCAGGCCAAGGCAACGCGTGGCTTCGTTTCACAGTAACAACTTCGTCGTACACTCCTGGGCAACAAATCCTAAAGATTGATCCATATAAGCCTTCTACAGGCTGCTGATCTTGAAAGGAAGCATTCTTCACGACCAAATGATGCAAAGCTCAACCAATGTAGCAACAAAGGAGATGATAAGACGAAAAAAATCAATCTCCGCTATGGACGAGAATGTATCACAGTTCAGAACCTTTCAAATTATCACATCAGGATTTTCCATTGCAATGTTTTAAAACTGAACTGCTAACTTGTTTGGAAAATGGGATGATGAAATACCCAGTGGATGATGTTACTTATGGAGAGGGAGACCAAATATCAATTCAATTGGCTTTTTAGCTGAACGGAGCGAAAAGGGGATTGCTTCTTCTCACAACCACACGGGCAAAGTTTGAAGAGGCTGACGCCTTCACCCCTGGGTCATGTCAATCAAGCTTGGCCCAGAAAATGAAGACCTTTCCCAGACAGGATGTTTATCCCGAGGACTGTATATATCCATAAGTCCTACATATAGTCATATGGATAGAAGCTGCTGTGCAGAGATTGCAAGTAATGCTGACTGTACACAAATGCTGATACTAAGAAACTAAATGAAGTTATGCGGATATTGTCTTCACTTTTTGAGTGATGCTCATATATCAGTCTCTGTTGCAAGTCAATTGAGCGTCTTTTTGGGCTTTCTATTGTTTAGTGATCCATGGCGGCCCACTTTAATTTTACCTGCTTGAGAATGACATGTAGGTTCCAAGGTATGAGCTGGGCAACTTTATTGGTCCCACCATATTATCTGATGTCAAAGTTGAGATGGAGTGTTACAAGGTAACTTTTTTTATGTGCGGAAATGGACCTTTGATGTTTTGGTATATCATATCCAGTGGAAGGACAGATTTGAGCGTTGACAAGATTTAATCTTTGTCTGTGCAGGAATATATTGTTGGCCCTGTGCTACTTTGCATGGAGGTTGGTATATGATTCCCACAGGTTTCTTTCCTATCATGCACATCAACTTATTTGGGACATTTGATGCAATGATCTTCTTCATGTGCTCATTGCTCTCAGGCTGACAGTTTAGAGGAGGCCGTAAATCTCATTAACAGAAGCATGTATGTCCCAATCTCACATTCTCTTGAACAACTTCATTCATTCAGAGCTTGCTTAACCATTGTGTTCCATCAAATTTTAACCTGTTCTCTCCAAGCAGATATAGCAGTGGAGCTTCCATATTCACAACATCTGCTGCAGCTGCTAGTAAATTCCAAAGTGAGATTGAGGATGGGCAGGTAAGACAACATTTCTTTGCGTGTCCTGTGACAGGTTCACCTAATAGGCAGATGCTTTAACAACTATTTGGACCCAAACTGCTTGAATTATGATTGCAAACTGCAAACTTGTGAGAGTCTTTTTTTCTTTTTTTTTGTTTTACTAATCTGGGTGTATGTTTGATGTTAGTTTTCTGTTATCTGATGGTGGGAAGATAGTCCCATCCATAAACAAGTTACATGTTACATTTACCATACCTGAATTATACTCTCGTTCAACTCTTAAAGGAATTACTGACATAAAACTTTTGATTCAGATTGGCATAAATGTTCCTGTTGCGGCGCCGCTGCCCTTTTTCTCCTCTAACGGCTCGAAAGCATCTTTTGCCGGTGATCTCAATTTCTACGGTAATTGATACTAACTGAGAAACGTTAAAACATTCTCTAGAGCTTTTCTCCTCCATTCAACCGGTTAGACCAATGTTACTGATCCTAACCTGCGACTACTTCCTCAAAATACAGTACAACTGGTAACTATATTTGTTTCGGGTTTTTTCTGTTCAATTTCGGATTATTTTGCATGGGCAGCAGAAGCAAAAACTAAGTCAATTTCCGTTCATATCTTCGTATGCTCATTCTTCTGTTGTTCCCAATCGACAAAATTGAGAACTGGGGTTTGCTCTGGTCTTGTGTTTTTTCCCTGCAACCATTGCCATGGCCCACCACAGCTAGAGATCATTCCATAGGAACTACCGCTCATCAGATAGACCGTACACAAACATTGTCCAGCTGAAGAACGGGATGCTAAGAACGGTAACCAAGATTACACATCCGCACTCACTTGAGAACCTTCACATCAAGTTGAAATGAGGGCCACCTTTTTATTGCAGCCAAGGCCTGAGCAGGAATATAAACAGAACACCTCCATCAAACCATATATAAACTTTCATTGATTAGCTCATTATTCCGAAAGGGTTAAATAAGACAACCAAGGAAGCAACAAAACAGTAATGAGCCATCAAAAGCAAGATCTATAGAGATATCTACAAATACCATGTGTATATTTGGATGTACCTACACATCGATAGTTTATGCATTGATTAGAGAAGCTAACGGATGCATACCGTATAGGTTTTCTCCTGTACATGTCTGAATACACGTAAACACTGACAGAGGGAGTGAGAGAATGATAGAGGATCTCGTGTTTGTTTACACGTATTCAGGGGATGGTCCAAGTACCTTCCAACTTGTGTTCAATACTTCCACTGCAGATGGGTTTGCTTTGGTGTCTCTTGTTGTCTTATATCTCCACCGTTGGATGTTGGTGATTTTGATTACTTAAAGTTCATGGCTTTTGTTTCTTTGTTCAAGATAAATCTAAATACCTCTTTATTAACACTATGCCACCACAAACATATATTCCAAATTCTATACGGAAATAAACTTTATGCAAGGATGCGGCATTGACAACTTTGGTTTGGACATGTATGCTGGATTGTGTAACCTTGTACTAAATTTCAAAGATTAATTGGGTGGTATTGCTACTGCAGGCAAGGCTGGACTTCACTTCTACACCCAAGTCAAAACAGTGACTCGACAATGGCAGGATTTTCCTAACAGTGATGGTGTATCATTGGCACATACAGAATCCTTGGCGTGTACAACTTCTGATGGATCACAGCGGATACAAGATGCTTAAATCATCATTTTATTTTATTGGTTTATTTCTTCTCTTTATTTTTGTTTTATTTGTAGATGTATTTAGCTATCTTTTTTTTTTTTCTCTCTCTTCTGTGAATCGTCCAAACGCTTCAATGATTCATGGATTTTGCCCTTTCCCTTCTCTGTTATCTTCTCCTTTCTGTTCTCTCGTTTCTTCCTTCTCTTTGATTGGTGTACCTTATGTCGCATTTTCGTTAGTTTCAAATGGCAAATGATACAAATTGTCATCCGCTTGGATTTTCTTGTGAGTTAGCTTTCCTTCTAATTATTTTCGCTGAAAATGATACACTTTGCACACAACACTGTAAATTTTTTGTTATTTTTTCATGTGTACGCCATTTACTAAAGATCACACGAGCATGCTTTTGAGTTAGTGTTGGTTTATCAGGAGCTGGATTTTCTTCCTTTTCTCTTTCTCAGAATTCCATCTCTATCACAGATATTTATCGAAAAGACTCGATATGAAATGACGGGGGATAGAAGAACTGAATCACGAGATCTGTGTTGCTCTGGTAGTTGACTGCTAATGTGAAACTTCCACTGCCATTGTTTTTCGTTTGTTGTTGTTGGTCTTAACAAGAACATCACATGCTATCTGGTGATACTACGTGTGCATTGATTCTCTTACAAAGTAGTTCGTTGTTTATTTTTTGGTGATACTACGTGCATGATGATGTGGTATTACTGTCTCACTCGGGGTGTCCTTCACAACTTGAAACTTTTCATTTTTCCATGAGTTATCCGGCCGGCTTTGGGATTTCAGGGATCTGAATGGAGACAGGGAGGAGAAGTCTCATCGTTCGCTTGCAGAGACACATTAAAGTCAAGATATATGCTCTGTATGGATTGGCCTCATAAGAGTTAATAACATTTAAGAGATTTCGAATCTGAGACGTAAAAAAAATAAATTTCTATGTTCCAAGCCTCGATTACTCGGTCAACCACTTGAGGTTATTTTTCCATTAGCTTTGATAGGGAAGGTCAGAGAGGGGCAGCAGTGGTGTCCTCCCATGCAAGCATCCTCCCATTACAACCTTTGGTTTTTGTTTGTATTGCTGCTATAAGTTTCAAAGCTGCTGATGACTTACACATCAACATTCAAACTTAGAGCAATAGGTATAGCAACACTGCGATAAGTTTGGCTATTGCTAAAAGTTTCAAAGATTCTATTACCTCTGACTTCGACTCGTAATCTTTCTATGAAAAACCAAGTTGATTAGACACTCAAATTTTGACTCTGTCTTTCAGGCGTACTTCGCGCTTTAATTTCTTTATTATTCACTTACCTCGTGAGAAGAATTATGTTGACTCGATCACGTGACAAATTCAGATAATGCATTCAAATCTATCCATCATACTATGGTTTGATAGTGAACTTTTTTAAAACATGATTTATTTGCTTACTAAAAAGTAGATATTTAAAACACATGTATTGTGCAGTGTGTTGTGTCCTTTGAAATGACAAACAAGTTTGGCATTTCAAATCTTTACAGTCAATAAGGTAATGGTATGGGAAAATTGGGCGTTTTATTGACCAAAATATTTGCAAGGTTAATTTAATTTTTTGAAATTATCTTGTTCAGCAGTGGTATTTCTTGTATTTTGCCTTGATAGAATTACTGTTAATTATTTGTTGTCCAATTTTTCTCACCTGATGAGTGTACAAGTCTTCCGTCCCGCAAAAGTGTGGAATGAAATATTAACCTCTAATTCACTCATTGTATAATTGATCTCGCGCACTGCGTGTTTTGGTAATACACCAATTTGGTCACTATGAGTAAATAAAAACGATTTCTGTCACTTACAAATCCCAAACAATTCTATTGGAAAAAATACACGACCAATTACTGTTTGTTTAAAAATCAAACATTAAGAATTTTTTCCGACATCCTCCCATCGTTGAGATTCAAAATCATAATTTAAAATAAGCTTTGACCGACAACACTAACCCATTAAATAAGAATCGGGAAGAGTTGTAGTGTAATTTATTGTAGTGCGGGCAAAATGACGTAATTTTACCCTTCTTGTCTTCAAAACTACATCAGCCAGTAGGGACTAGCCGATCCTATTGGAGGTGAAAATGTGATTACAATACCATGCTACAAGATACCCAGATCTTTTACCCGCATAGGAAGTGAGTAAACAAACAAGGAGTTAGCATTTTGGAAAACAATTTTTAAGTTATCACCTCGCATCTATAGTGCCACTAGTAAGAAAAAACAACTCACTCAGAGGATTCAGGAGGACATAGATCCTCTCGGGTAACTGTCTATTACAGGTACGGAAATTATGTGGCAGAAAATTGTTGGACTGTTTGGGACAGTTACTGCTGAGAATCCAATCCCTATTTATACAAATTCAGACATATAACCATATAGTAGCGTAGCAAACTGCAATATGCAATTCCACATTATGTCCGAACTTAACATTGTGATGGAGGCTGCAAATGAAACATCTGAAACATGTCCATATAACAGGGAAGTCTTAATATCATTATTCAAAGTTTTAAGTACTCAAAGTAACTCCATGTCCAACGGTCGTCAACAACTTACGGGCAGTCCTCCATTATAATCAACTGACATTCCGCGAGTAACCAGAAGGATCAAAAAACGTGGGTGTATGTAATTACTCACCTATCGTAGAACCAGAGTTCTTCCTGCACTCGCTCAGCATATCCATATAGAACTGGCACTTGCTGATATCATTACCAGAGCTGTTCAGGCACTGCATGAAAACATTGGCACAAGGGGGGAGGGAAGTACGTTTAGAAAGACTGCCTAGTCAACATAACCTAGAAGAATTACCCCACCAAAAAATCAAAGTGTAAATTAAGTGTCTTTTAGCTTCTACCAGCTTCTACCATAAAGGCTCATCTATTCAATAGGAAAACAAAGAAAACATAGATAAAAAACTAGCTTGAACGATAACTTGAAAATTGAAAAACTATATTTGCACAAGATCAACAAGGTTTGATACTAAAAACAAGCTTACAATATTCTAAAGCACTTGTCAAAATCTTACCAAACTCAAGAACAAAGATGAAAAAACTATAGAACTTGGTAGTAAAACCCTAACTACAAGAACCCCATCTTTTTCCCAAAGTTATGCACTCAAAAAGTACAAGTAAAAGTAAATTGGGATTCTGCAAGTCTGAGTATTTTGTGACCCCAAAAAGCCATTATATATGATCCCCCAAAAAAAAAAAAAAAAAACCCCTAAAAAGCCCCAAGAGGAAAGAAAAAATCAAAGAAATGGGCTCTTAGCCGACCTAAGCTTGACCGGTCAGGCACCTTCATTCTGCACCAAATTGTTCTTCCTTTGACCGGTTCTTCATTTGCCATCTTGATTGGTTAAAATGATTTCCTAACTGGTCACACTTGCACACTAGAAGAAATTGGTTTCCTTCCCTGACCAGTTACAATGGTATTCTAACTGTTCAAGTTTGCTCATTGAAATGTTTCCACTTTAAGCCTTGACCAGTCACAAAATCCTCTTGACGGTTCACACTTCTGCAACTTTTCAACATTTGCAAGCCTGGACCTCAAGCAATCCCCGGGTTTCCGTTGTCCTTCCTTCCAAGCGTCATCTCATATTCCCAAGCCTTAATGGATCAACAACTCGCCTCCGGGCTGTGAGACTTTACAGGGAGGCTCAAGCTTCAACTAGGACTCCCGGCTACTCCACTAATGCGTTTAACCTAAAAATAGAATAAACATATCTTGCGTGCAATATCGCATACAATATCGGAATAAAAAGTCCATGAATGCAAAAATAGATCTATTGAACCGTTACATATGCAATATTACGTGCTCAACACACCTCTCAACTTGAGGGTTACTAGTTCCTAACAACTTCAAACAACAAAATCAAAGACGAAACAGAACAATGAAAAGAAAACAAACCTCCTCTATATATATATATATATATATATATATATATATATATATACACAAGTAATAAAATATATGCTCAACTAAAGACACAAAAGTACGATGGATATCAACTAGGTGCCAACAGCAAACTCATTCGCAACATGCTATGAACAACACCAACAATTCTAGCTATCGGACGTGCACGAGCAATAAAAATCAAAGCGATATTCAACTTCAAAAACTCATTCGCAACATGCTATGAACAACACCGAACAACTCTAACTATCGGACGTGCACGAGCAATAAAAATCAAAGCGAGATTCGACTTAAAAAACTCAACTCACAAGTTACTCTCGCAACTGAATCGCTCAAACTTGGAACAAAAACACATCCCATGAAAATGCACAACAATATGCAATAGCAGAGCAAAAAGACACTATGCATTGAACGAATTTAGCACATCAATCCAACTCTACGCTACAGATACATCTATGCAATATGAGAAGGAAATATGACATGCCAACACTCAAAATCAGACAACAATCTAAATGCATTCAAATGGAATCCTTAGAACACAATAGAGTCAACTAAGGACTTTGTTGGCTTATAATGACCACGGGTTACAAAATTAGTACCGGCTTGCATATGTGGCTTCGGGTTAAACTACCCAAAAAGCCGGTACTACACCTAACTACCCATTCACATCATCCCATTTATAGGTTCTTCAACAAAAAAACTACCACCTTAGCATGGCACTAGCCATTATATCCACACCAGATGTTCAAAAATCAAAACGACAACCGGATAGACAACATCAACAACGGCTACCAAAATAAACTACAATGTCCAGAAATTAAAAACCACAAGTTTAGCAAGTCAACAACAACTAACAACTGCATCCTGCCAACATTTCGACAAAAACAAGTATCCATGACATGAACCAACAAAAACAAAAGTCTATGGTGGCGTGGGTACAGCTGCAACTACGGGTCAACTAGTGGTTGGGATGGCATAATGGTCGTCTATGGATCCGGCCCATGAACTCTAGTATCAACTACATCATCTCCTACTTCGGCCTCTCTTGCACCAGAACCCTAGCCAAACTGTTTCACTTTCTTTCTATGTTACTCCTTCAACAACTTCTTGCTCTTTCCCATAACTTCCTCCGGCTCTTTCCCCTTGGGTCGATACCCCAGTGTCAACTTCTTTTCCTTGTCCCACAACATCAACCGTCTCATCTCCCTCATCACTCAAACTCTTATCATCATCACCTTCTTTTTCAATTTCATATTCACCCAACTCATCATCATACGAACTAGAACTATCATCCTCCGTCCCCTCATCACTTTCAGAACTCACCTCCACAACCTCCACATTCGGAACAATAGATGGCTCAACCGATGGCTTAGGAATGGAACTTTCCCCTTGGAATTTAACCCCGGCCACCTTTTCAATATGTGCAACACAAAACTTCAACATCTCTCCGTACAAAGACAAACTGGATTTCATCTCTGCCACATCGGTTTTCAACACTTTCACCTCATCCTGCATTTTGTTCAATGTACAGTCCATGGTTTTCTGATTTCGCAATATCGAAGGCTGACGGCGGAACATCAACTTGTTCCATTCCTCAGCTCGTTCACGGGGGTTGGTGGATTTAAGTTGTGGAGGTCGAAAGTAATCAGCTGAATAGAATGCTGGTTGGCTTTCGGCTTGTGGTGGTGATGGTGGTGGTTGTGGTTCAACGGCTTTCTTTGATAAGGCCTTGCTTTTAGATTGTGACGTCTCAGTGATCGGGCCAGGTTTTCCAAGCGTGTACTCCTCCTTCTTCCCTTGCTTCACCCCCGCCTGTAAACAAAACTCTGTAATCATAGCAGGATAAATCAAATTGGCCTTTGGAAGTGCAACCTCTCGAAACTGCACCATTTCATCAAAAATAAACCTCCCAAAGTCAATCTTCTTATCATTCATAAACGCATGCATCAGGTGGATTCCTTTAGGTCCCGGGATCTTTTCATTTCCAAGAGGGTAAACATTATGCTGAATGATCTTGTTCAAAAGCCTGTAATCTTCATTCAAGGTCCCGGCTGAAAATTTTCCATTAAACGCATCAAAGTTTTCTACCATTGTTCGCGCATAAGGGCGAGAATCAAAATAAGGTAGTTTGAAAGGAGGGCAAGGTACATCCGCCGTGTCGAGGTCTGGAATCTCGCAACCTAGGTAGTTTGAGATCCTTTCAGGCGTCACAATAACAGGGGTCCCTCTCAAGATAGATTCAATATGAGGTTTGGCGGTCCCTCTCCCTTGTAATTTCATCTTCTTATAGAATGATTTCACGATCCCCCGTATATATCCCTTCACCGGTTTAAAAAATCGTTCCATTTTCCGGTCATGGATTTTCTTAACTACTGTGTGAAATAGCCCTATACTATCCCTGTGAACTTGTCGCTCGCAAGTTACCGCTTTGGTTTCACAATAAAATTCCCAGGCCGATTGCTCTTCGGCTTTTTTATCATCAGTTTTTATATTTTTCCTTCGGGATCCACTGGATCCCTCACCCAATTTTCGCTTACCCCTAGCCTTAGCCCTCCACTTCTCTGCTACATCAACTCCCCTCTCTTCCTCACTCTTCTCTAGTTGCTCATCAATCACCGGGTTACACTTACTATGCATATTTCTCAATTGAAAATGAAGAAATAGATCTTACCCGGAATTGAGATCAGAAACCCTAAATTCAGATGGAATTGACGGAACCAACCTCTGCAACTTGTGATACCCGGGCTTAAGGGTGGAATTGAAGTTGAAAAGTTGATTTCGAACCTGGGAAGCCGAATTTGGGGCAAAACCCTTGAAAACCCTTTCTCTCTCTTCTCTTCAGATGGAATTCGAACACTGGAGGTATGAAGATGAACTGAAAGTGGAATTTGTGAAATTGGTGGTTGGCATTGATGGTGGAATTGGAATCGCCAAGAAAACCCCTTCGAAACCCCTTAGGAACCTTTTGCCCCTTCTCTTTATCGCGCGTAAAATGAAGCGGCTTTTATATCAGCAGGGAGATTTTGGGAATTTTACCCTGCTTGACCGGTCACAATACCGCAATGTATTTTGGAGAAGAACTGGACTGCCCCAACCATACCTGGAATCTTCAATGTAGGCGAACGTCCAAATTAATTGCAGCCATAGAAAGGTATGGAACTTCTTCCTTAAGGCAGCCGTCAGCATCCTAATGTTCTTGCCAAAGTCTCACTGGGCGCCCGTTACCAAAAATTTATAAGATGAGAACTCCTCTTAACCCCTTAGCCTTTTTGGAGGTAGACTCCACGAAACGTGGATGTGTTTTGAAGGGAAGTGAACCCATGATTCCCTGTCACTTTCAAACTATGCTAGGGCATTCATACTCTGTAAGGCAAAAATGCATTCTATTCTGGAAACTAGGTTGTCCAACACCCTGGTTTTACTTATACGCTGACCTCCTTTACTGAAATATGGCTCATCCACCTAGTTTTATTTGAACTGACAGAAAAGGAGCAGATCCTTTTAAAGCTTTTCCAACCCTTTTGGTGAGGATGGGAACAGAAAGATGGATAATGTATATGGTAACTATTCTAACTGGATATGGTATTACATATTAGAGGGAATGTTTCTTTGGTCTGTTGCATATGCAATATGCACAAATGTTCATTTAGTTTCACCAGAATTTTAATATTGTTCTGTGTTATCAGATGACATGTTGTATCTTGTGTAGCAAAAAAATTAACTCGAAGCATACTCGGGAGTTCCATTAAATATGCATCTATTAATTATCGAGACAAATTACATAGCATAACGAAAATACAGATCGAATTGAAAAGAACAAAATCACATAAACTGAAAACAGATTGTAAATCATTATGATACCGAACCGAGTCATGTATATCCACAATTCCCCTAAAACTAATTTGTTGCCTCACCATGGATGTTGGAGGATACAACCGGCGTCTGTCTCTTAGGATAAAACAGTTCAATCGAACGTAAGAACACCGATCTTCGTCCGCCCTGCGTCTGCTCTCTTTCCCACTAAGAACTTCGATATATGAAGGATGTTTGTAGATAGAATATTGCTGGAAATTTTCAGTCTTGTAGTCTAAATATCCAGTGCTTGAAACCATGAAAAATGACTACAATTTATAGAGCTAAATAGACCTTTGGGATGCAAAACCTTTGAGTTGCATGCATGAATAGAGCCATGGAGACCGTTGAGTGGTAGATATCAATGGTACGAATGAACGAGACTTTCCGTTTGCTGTGAGACCTTCCGGTATCCCGAATTCATTCACCTAAAAATATACGAAACCCTTTGGAATTTCCAACATCTTGTCTTTGCGTGTTGCATTTCAACTCATAGATTTTGATGTATCGGTGTCTCATTTGGTGTTTATTTCTTAAATATTGGGCAGGGCATCATGAATTCTATCTGTGATGATGACGATAATATATTAAAGCTGTATACTTTGTTGTTAAATTCCTCTACATGTGGATGTCATTTCCTGATTGGCTGATTTCAAGTCCTAGGCTATAGAAAAACAGCTTAAGGCCTTCAAATTTGTGCCTTACCCTCCAAAAGCCTACGCCTTGTCCATGGGTGTACGCACAAGGTGGGTTCTTCGCACATTTTTACACATTTCATGAGAAGCGTATCCTTTTTGAAACAATATGGCCTATAGATTTTCACACTTTCACTCTATCTATTGACTCGTGATCTTTGCTTGAATTGATCACCTAGTTGGGTATGTTTTTTAACTTTTTTATATTAAAAAGGGGTGTACATTTGTACTAAAATGTGGATGTCACTATGTTTAGAGGGATTCTATTAGCATGGTCAAATTTTACATAATTTTACCTGTTTATCAAACTCAAAATTAAGATTCTAAATGGTTACGCCTCGAGGCCTACAACTTGCCTCATGAGGAATAGAACGTCTCGCATTGCGCATTCGCCTTTAGGAACTTTGGTGTTAACCATATATAGCTGCAAATTCTGTCACTTCTTGTTTCTGCTTAAAATTTCATGTACTTGGCTTTGCTGTTGTATCCACAGGCAAAGATGCGGATATGCAGATTGATTCAGAGTGGTGTTGATAGCGGTGCCAGACTAACACTTGATAGAAGGAACATTGTGGTACAACTTTCATGTCTGTTTCTTACTTTTCCACAACACCAACAGTTGAGAAATCTTGTGTTTTTTTCAATGCATTGTATCGTCTTCACCAAAGTAACAATGACCAGTAGTTGAGAAGTCAACATTCAGTGAGATGGTGATTCCAAGCAATTCTGCATCTGCAAAACCCTCGGTCTGAGTTGAATTATGACATAATAGAACACTAAGAATTGCACTTGAGATTTTTCAAAATGTGCACAATAACATCCCAACATTAACGTGGGTCATCTAGAACGGACTAACCAATCTTTGGTTTGGAACTTCTTGTGCAGAAACAATTTCAATTCATGGATGCCTTCCCAAGCATCACCTGTAATTAGATTGTCATCCACATGTAAAAACAACCATGTCGTTGCCATCTACAAAACACAGAATGTTCACAACATATCTGGAGGCCAAAAATTTTTGGGCTAAAGCAAGCTTGAGAAGACTGTTTGAGCCTATATAACTGTTACGTGTGTTGGGTATCCTCAACCCTAAAAGTTAGCTATTGAGGTTAGCGTGCCTTCACGCTGATCTTTCACATTACTTTGGTACTAGGCAATGTGGGGGTTTCACTTAACACTTTTGCTCGTGTACAACATGCTCGTTACGGAGCACCTGCTACCTTCAGGCCAGGACATGTACCCTACCCATCCTTTGAATTAGTCCAGCTCTAACACCATGTTACATAGTCTTAGGTATTATTTAACCCCCAAAGAGGGGTAAGGGTGGGCTTCACACCTTCCCACATCTCGTTCAGCAGCACTTGCCAACCCAAGCAAAGTTGTACACATCCCAGGAGTCCTACGGCTTTGGTACCATGTTACATGATCTTAGGCATTAGATCTGAGTCTCAAAAGATTCTATTTAAGTGACGTACTCTCCCACTTGTATACTGCCCATTACTTCCATGCCAAGGCAATGTGAGGCTTTGTTTACAGTAACAACTTCGTAGATTGATCCGTATAAGCCTTCTACTGGCTCCTCGTCTTGAAAGGAAGCATTCTTCACAACGAACTGATGAAAAACTCAACGAATGTAGCAAAAACGGAGATGAAAAGACGAACAAAAGCAATCTTCGCTACTGACGAGAATGTATCACAGTTCGGAACCTTTCTAATTATCACATCAGGATTGTCCATTGTGATGTTTTCTTACAACTTAACTGCAACTTGTCTAGAAAATTGGACAGTGAAATACCCAGTGGGTGATGTTACTTACCAGGAGGAAAACCAAATATCAATCCAATTGACTTTTAGGCTTTTAGCTCCACAGTCCATACGTGCGAACTTGAAAGAGGCTGACTCCTACAGCTGCTGGGTTATTTCAATCAAGCTTGGCCTAGAAAATGAAGACCTTTACTAGACCGGATGTTTATCCCGAGGACTGTATATATCCATAAGTCCTACATAGAGTGATATGGATAGAAGCTGCCGTGCAGAGTGATTGCAAGCAATGCTGATACCAAGAGCTAAATCAAGTTATGCTGATATTGTCTTCACTTTTTGAATGATGCTCATATATCAGTCTATGTTGCAAGTCAATTGAGATCATTTTGAGAACCTTTTTGGACTTTCTATTGTTTTGAGGATCCATGGTGAACCACTTTAATTTTACCTACTTGAGAATGATGTGTCGGTTCCAAGGTATGAGCTGGGCAACTTTATCGGTCCCACCATCTTATCTGATGTCAAATTTGAGATGGAGTGTTACAAGGTAACTTGTTTTATGTGCAGAAATTGATATTTTGTTATATCATATCCAGTGGAAGGACAGATGAGCGTTGACAACACTTGATATTTCTGTGCTACTTTGCATGGAGGTTGGTATATCATTCTTACAGGTTTCTTTCCAATCATGCACTTCTACTTATTTGGGACATTTATGCAATGATTTCCTCCATGTGCTTCTTGCTCTCAGGCTGACAGTTCAGAGGAGGCCATAATTCTCTTTAATAGAAACAAGTATGTCCCAATCTGACCTTCTCTTGAACAACTTCATAATAAACCACTGTGTTTACATATTAAATTTTAACCTGTTCTCCCCGAGCAGACATAGCAGTGGAGCTTCCATATTCACAACTTCTGCTGCAGCTGCTACTAAATTCCAAAGTGAGATTGAGGCTGGGCACATAAGACAACATTTCTTTCCATGTTCTGTGACAGGTTCAACAAATAGGGCAGATGCTTTGACGACTATTTGGACTCCAAACTACTTGAATTATGATTGCCAACTGCAAACTTGTGAGTCTTTTCTTTCAGTTTTTTTGTTTTACTACTCTTGTTTGATGTTTGAGAACATTCTCTGTAGCTCTGGCTGTTGACTGCTACTGTAAAGCTTCTACTGCCGTTTTTTTCTTCTTTTTCTTTTGCTCTTGACAAGAACATCACAATCTGGAAACTACATGTGCATTTATTCATTCTCTAACGAACTATTTCGTAGTTTACCTTTTTGGTGATACTACGTGCATGATGACGAGGTATTACCATTTCACTTGGGGCGTCCTTCACCACCTTTGGTTTTTGTTGCTGTTGCTGTTGCTGCTATAAGTTTCAAAGGTGTTGTGATTTACACATCTTCGGAGCAAATCTGAAACTTACAGCAATAGCCATAGCAACACTGCTATAAGTTTGGCTATTGCTACAAGTTTCAAAGATCCTATTGACCTCTGACTTCGACACGTTATGTTCTTATGAAAAATAAAGTTGATTGGAGATCGATATTGCAAATTTAGTGTGTAAATTTTGATCTGCCTTTCAAGTACCGCTTTAATTTCTTTATTATTCACTTACCTTATGAGGGTTATATTGACTCGTGACATTCAGATGATGCATTCAAATTTCTGTCATACTATGGTTTTGATAGTGAATTTATTTTAAACACAATTAATCTACCAACTGAAGAGATATTGAAAACATTTGTATTGTGCGGTGTCTTGTGTCCTTTGGAATGAAAATTGAACAAGTTTGAAAAGGAAATGGTATGAGAAAATTGGGCAGTTTATCAACTGAATTTTCAAGGTCAAATCAATTTGCTGAAACTATCTTATTCAGGAATAGAATTACTGTTATGATGGAGGCTGCAAACCAAACAGCTGAAACATGTCCATATAACAGGGAAGTTTTAATATCATTATTCGAAGTTTTTTAGGCACTCAAAGTAACTCCATGTCCAACAGTCATCCACCAGTAACCAGAAGGATTGGAAAACGCAGGTGTATGTAATAATGCACCTACATAGAACCAGAGTTCCTCCTGCACTCGCTCAGCATATCCATATAGAACTGGCACTTGCTGATATCATTCCCAGAGCTGTTCAGGCACTGCATGAAGACATAGACATGGAAAAAACAAATTTAGAAGGTCCCCTCCTTTCATTTAAAAGAAAGTTGGAAAAACTCAAGTCTGATGCAAACAACCAACAAATGGGGGAAGCTAGCACTTGACCACCAATGCTCTTTCAGTTTGATTGTTTACTTGTTTTGTTGTTTACATGAACAAAAGGTGCAAGTTACAAAACAAAGCAAGCCAAAGACAGAATCACTTTCTCCTGTTATAGACACTCCATGAGGTCCTGCCATGGATTCCCCAAAGTACCCTTTGCCTACAAACAAACATGATATAAAAGATAACTGCAAAAACATTTTACACATTCTTAGGATACCGATAAGAACTCTTAGTTGATTAACGAATCGCAAATACTTGTAACACTCAAAACGAAAAACGTGATCTCTTTCTCCACGAACAAATCCTATCCTACTCCCTTCCTCCTCTACCTTGTGGTTCTCCAAAAAAATTCAAGACTAGACATACTGCGTCCCAAACTCAAATCTACAGCACTTGAATGTTTTACAGACAGCACTCAACAAATAAACACTAGAATATGTGAAATAAATCTCAATCCACTTCCCTATTCTTCTGTCTCCCGGCACAAAAGATGCCTAATGCATGGAAGATTAGAACAAGAAAGACTGCCTAGTCAACGTAATGAAAATCAAAGTGTAAATTAAGTGTTTTTAGCTTTACCATAAATCTATCTATGTTTCCAGGTTTCTGTGTTCGTAGTGTTGTCTGTTCCAGGGCTCGATATCAATTAGGTTAAAACTCATTTCTTGCGGGAACTCTGTCTTTTATATGCTTACCATTTTATATTTCTCAAACATGACTCATGTAACATCAAAAGTTGTGTCTTCAGGGTTCAAAAGTAACTATAAACAGCGCCCTTGACAATAAAATGTGATTGGGACTGAATGGAAAGCTTTTCAATTCAAAAAGTGAGAAACTCCTCAATAGATTCAAGCTTGGATCTTAGTCTACCCCTCATTGCATGACTAAACCCACAACTATACACCAGTTCTCATCCCTAAACCCACCATTACTCATTCACAACTCAGCCCTAGAAAACAGTACAAACAAGCTGCACTGAGCTTCACTAACCGAAGTAAAAGTAATCCTACACTTGAAACTTCGGTATCATTACATTATATTGCTTTGCAAATAACAACTGCAAATAACAACTAGGGTCAAATAAGTAGTACATACATCCTGGAATGCCTTGGAATGCACACCACAAGCATCAGAGCCAAAACTGTTAGTGGTGGCTGTTGGGGCCGCTACAGCTTCGGAGACAGCAGCTTCATGTTGAATGGTGCGAGGACCCATAACAGCATCCACAGCCCTGTGTGCAACAGCACTGCCAGTGCCAAAAGCCATGCCTACAAAAAGAGAGAACAAGGAAAGGACTCAAACTTAGTTGAGGACTTTTTATGCAACTGAGGAATATTTATCAAGATATCCACATACCTTGAGCTATGGTTGCACCAAGTCCTCCAAGCATGGATCCACCGCTGCTACCTTGAGCAGGAGCTGGAGGAGGAGCACGGCTTGCTGCATCAATACAGTAACACCATGCAAGATCAAATTTATAAGTTAAAAAACTACGTATTAGATAGAACACATATTTTGCAGTATAATCTAGAAGCTTAAATGATATTAGCACCTGGCTGAGGGGGGTTACGCACTGGTGCAGCACGAGGTGCTGCACGGGGTGCTGATCTTCCTGCAAAAGAAACCATAAGACAGTCAAAAGATTGGAAGGTACCATTTAGGAAAATGGCAAATTGGGGGGGGGGGGGGGGGGGGGGGGGCGGTTTCAATCATGCCCAAGAAATAAACACGTAGAGCAATAAAATGTACAGACCTAAAAAGGTGGACATCTTAGAACAGTTCTATGAACAGATGCTTCTTGGAGCACTAACAGGAGTAAACCCCGAGTATGACTGTAAGAAAAATCTCCCAACTCCCACAACTTTGGTAGGGAACCACCCTATGACATTAGCTGTTGAACCTTTATTTTAGGATATCTTAAGAACCTACCCTTCGCCAAACCTCTGCCCAGACTGCCCATCGACCCTATACCTATGCAAAAGCCCTGAATACAAAGACCAATTTCCAAGGCCAAAACCAACCTCTGAGAAATTGACAATCCAAATGCTCCATAGCAATTGTACTGTAATCAAGATCTATGAATATGAAAAACTAATCCAACACAACAACAACCCACCATAATGCTCCTTGAAAAAACTACAAAAATGAAATCAGCATACTGAAGTGCGGTATGGAAAGAACATATTTAAGCCGAGAAGAAGTCCCTTGCAGCCGAAATGTCTAAAGGTTAATAACATGCACAATGTGACCAAACTATCCTAGATCAATCGAACACAAAAAATAGAAACAGCATATAATAGTGAGCGCTACTAACTCATCATACAGGATTGCAATATAAACCAAATACATTTAAGCCCAAAAGAACATCCTTGCATCCAAAATGCCGAAAGGTTTATCACATGAATAACTCGAAAAAATCCACATAAAGCAAATAAATAAAAACATGTCCAATACATCAAACCATACGTTTATTCCTCGAAGAAAAATATCTTTGCAGCCTAAAAGTGACTAAATCGAACATTCCGGAACTACCCGTATCGCCAAAAAAAAAAAAAAAGAAGGATTAAAGTAACTCAAGTCTTAAATATTCCAAACCTCCAACTATCCCCACAAAAATAAACAATAACACCATGAGATTATTGTTTCGTTGCCCCCAAAAATCCTTAAATAGAATGGGCAAAACAAGTTTATAACTTAGAGGTTTCATCTTCATTTAGACACCACATGAGAAACAGAAAGCAAATAGCTCGGAAAGCTTAATGAATCAAGTAAACAGAAAATGAAAGGAGGTAGAAGATCAAACATTCATCACCTGAGCTTCGGCGAGCCATGATTTCCAAGTAGCGGCGGGGAACCCTAGAGAGAGAAACTGTAGAGAGAGGCGGTTTGGTTACAGACTTCGGTCGAAAAGATGTGATATATTTGCGTGAACTTGCAAATTAATCGAATTCCCACGTGTGAAGATTTAGTTAGGCTAAGTCTCACGTGTGAATGTTTGGTTAGGTTTTATTTGGTTTGATCCTATTATTAAAAAAATTATTATTAAACATTTTATAGAATTTAATATAGTCCAATTCTTTTAAACTAAATTATTTGAGAAGAATTTTAACCGCAATATATATTTGTGTCCCTTTGAAGGAAAACAAAAATGCATTTGAAAAGACAATTATGTTTCTACCCCTCTATCCAGTGGATACAGGGGCAATGTCGTTTTTTCTAACCTCCCAATAATTACGATTCGCAAATTCATGGGCCAGATTAAGAATGATGAGGCTAGCTATTGAGAAGAATAACTTTTTGGTCTAACTGTATTATTGGCTTTTTGGATTTGGTGTGGTGGAATAAGAAAAAAAGTTGAATTGTTTAAACTAAATCTTAAAATTATTAACTTTATTGATTTTCTATTATGATAATAGGGCTGAGGAAATGATTATTGATGTTTTTGCCCTTCATTGGAAATTATTGTTGACATAGTTGCCTTTTGAAGGTGGTAGGTGGATGCAGCGGCAGACCTAAAGAGAGGGGGAGATGTCATGTGACATTCCCCATGCTTCACTAAAAGTAAATTTTTTATGTTTTTTTAGAATTTAAATGCAAGTCAAAACTTACCGCGTAATAATATGACACGTGACACTCCCGAAATTAAATCCTAGGTCCGCCCCTAGGTGAGTGAGCTTTGAATGACTCACACCTAAGCATTTTTTTTTTAGTCATGTGTATTTGACATAACAAATTCGATAGTTGATAATGCCCTTTTACATAAATTGTTTTCCTTAGATAATTTTTAACACGAGCGGTTATGGGTAATACAACAAGCAAACGTACATACGAACGTGTAATCAAACAAAAACGAAAGTCCCTCGTCAAGATAGGTGACGGAGTTGGGCTTGCCAACATGAGCTCTGAAAAGTTTAATCCGAATGTCATTTCTCTGATCGACTATACCAGTTGAAGAAATAACAAAATACCCCGTTTAGCGATTGAAGTCAGGTATGCACTTCAAATGGACACCTAAATTGAGGCCCCTAGATTGGAAGTCACAATGCTGATTGTTTCCTCCCAACCCAAACTTTTGTCCGCCCTCCGCTTGCACTTCCACCTAAAGTTTCACTTTCAGTGAAGAGGAATGCCCCTGAGGTCTGCTTGGGAAGGCCTCACATTGAAGTGGCAACACTTGAAGGTTTGTTGCAAAGTGGACGCGTGTCAGTGGTGGCCTAACCATTAGGGAAGTTGGGCTCAAGTCTAAGGCCCCACAATGTTTATACATATAGGGGCCGATTGGATGGAGTATTATTTTTAGAGGGATAAGTTATAAAGGGGGATAAGTTATAAATGGGGTATTATTTTTGGAGGGATGGCC